>VUQS01021743.1:0-10876 GCA_015108495.1 Heterochromis multidens | reverse complement strand
GCATTGAAATCTGCTGCAATGACCCGGTTACTGCGTTCACCAGATATCAACACGATTTCGATCCGCTCCTCACGTGTTAACCTCTTCGACATGTCAATGGCTGTGAACAAAGAGCAACTTGTAAATAACTCATGAAAGAATAAAGTTACGTTGAAACCAAGCACACCATTGTTTTTCTTGTGACATTACCAATAAGTTTGATGTGTCACATGGCCCTCTTCCTATTGAAAAAACAAAAGTTGTATCCAAGATGGCCGACTTCTAAATGGCCACCATGGTCACCACCCATCTTGGGGAGTTTGCCCCCTCACATATACTAATGTGCCACAAACAGGACTTTAATATCACCAACCATTCCCATGTTATTACGGTGTATCCATATAAATGGCCCACCCTGTAGTTTTAGTTTTCTGAGATTGCTAATTATATGTTCTTGAAGTGAGGCTGGGTATCAGCTGCATAGCAATGAAAATGTATGCTATGCCTTCTAACAATAGTGCCTAAAGGGAAGGATGTAAAATGTAAATATAATTGGTCCCAGCACAGAACCCTGTGGAACTCCATAATTAACCTTATTGTGTGACTCCCCATTTACATGAACAAACTATTAAATAGATGATTTAAACCACTGCGGTGCAATACATTTAATACCTACTGCGTGTTCTAATCTCTGTAGTAAACTATTGTGGTCAACAGTATTGAATGCTGCACAGGACAAACATAGAGATGAGTCCACTGTCAGAGGCCATAAGAAGATTATTAATAACTTTCACTAGTGCTGTTTCTGTACTATATCACTACTGCATCAAATCATATCTGTGTAGTGTGGCTCTCCTGTGACGACCATGTATCTCTAAAAGAAAAACAAACAAAAAACCCCCCCAAAAAACCAAAAACCTTTTAATGAGCTCAGAAAAGTAACAGCTGAAATTAAATGTCTTGAGCAGAGTGTGACATGGGTAATTGTCAATATCTAGAGAAGAGATTAAAAATATTAATGAAAAATGAAGATGGTTTGTTAGCAAAACATTGGTTACATTGTGATTTATCATAGATGCTATGAAGACTAGGACATTCACGTAGGATAAGATGACCTTCACTGCTGTTATCCCAGCTTCCTGCTAGTTCAGAGACTTTTTGATGACCCTGTCAATCCATCTTTCTAGTTTTGTTTTCCCAGGAGTCTCTTGCTTAAGTCAGTGTATCTTCAGCACTGAATTCTAAAGCACAGTGTAAAAGTACAGACACAGAAACTCAGCACCTCAGCACCAGAATGTGTCTGGCTTCCTGGGAAGCATCTATTTTGATCAGACACATTCTCTTTATCATCCATGTTGGGTCAGTGTGTAAAGAAAACATCCCTGCCTCCACCTCTTACTGGTATTTAAAATCCAACATATTGTCCAAGGTATTGCATTAGCTTATAAGGTGTGTTGTGGAACAAATCCCAAATCTGATGCCTTGAACAAAAAAAGAAAAAAGAAAAAAAGGACAGAGTGCATTCGTATGGTGTGATCCAAGCCATTTTAGCAGTTGTAGTGTTTGAGATGTTTCTTTGAAATTCATGTCATTGAGCATCATGTTGTAGCTTTTAGAACAGGATGGGTTTTTTTTGTTTTTTTTTTACTAGCACCCACTCACTCAAAATAAGATGTACAGTTTAAATCTATCTAAAACAGACACCCTCTTAACTTAAATTCTTACTGAATAATGATTCAAATCTGTTCATGGTATGTAGTCTATCAACAAAAAAAGAACTTCTATTGGTGTAGTGTGCTACAATGCAATCCATACTTCAGCAGAGAGAGAGAGAAGCTGCCTATAATTAGTGCAGATTCTGAAACATTTCTTCTTAATTTTACATTGTATAAGTTCCTGTATTTTTTAACTCTTTCTTCATCCACATACTTCCTGATTATTTACTTTTTCATGGTTGCCATAATGAACATGCAGTGTTTCTTTTGACAGTAGATTTGGCCTCCGCTCTATATAAATAACTGGAAGATTTTAAGCAGCTTGCAGTTCCAGACTGACACAGTCTCTTCGGTGGAGACCACAGATAACAGAAACACACCACTCAACTACAGACAAGGAAGAGAAAGAAAACAGGAGTGTGAAGAAAGCATGCATGAAGGAGAAAGAGAGCAAATGGGGGAGAAGCTGAAAGAAAAATAACCCCATCCTTATCCCTATTTAATAACAGCAGCTGGCTATGTCGGTCTGTAAATGCTAACACAGTAGCATTCAGCACTGATGTCTATGTTGTCCCACTGGTGGTCCCATTAAGTGATACACTGACAAGTTCCTACATTCCTTTGAATCAAGTACCTCCTGTTAGTTGTCAAACAGCTTCCTCCTGATCTGACTTGAGTAGCTCATGGGCAGAGGGAAGATCTCTGAAGTCATAGTTACTGGTGACACACCTTTGTTATTACTGTTGCATGCTCACTAGGTGCCTCTGGTTCAAAGAGTGTATTTTCAGAAAACAGCTGTCCTACACCATCACAGGCAAGCGCACGCACACACATGCACACACAGGACATTAAATAATAATTGTGACTGTTTATTTACTTACTGATGAAAATAACATCAAGAAAAAGCATGAATAATATATAAATTAACTGCACATTACTCTATGCATTACATATTTATCAATACATTTTTTGTCACTAGAGCACATTAATATGAAAATGAAATAAAATTTCATTTAAAATTAATATGAAAATTCAGAAAATTAAAACTGCCCTTTGCAACCAAAGGCCACTTAACCCCATCACAAGGGAGTCCAACAGAATGGACAACACTGAGCTTAGAGTCCTTCAAGTTTGAGAAGATCAAAGTACAAAAGAACCAGTGCAAAAGTGAAGCCTCAAAGGGGAATGCCACTAAATGACATATCAGAATTTGGAATTTCTGTGGTTCCAGATATGTATAAACCCACTGTCTCCTTTACCACATTAACTGTGCTCTTACCTGTGAGAGGGAAAAGGAGAGCAGGCAGATCAGATAACATGTGCACTGTCACAATAAAAAACTGTTGGGGGAGCAGATAAAGCTGCTTAGCTGATGCCTAAGCAGTATCCATTTATATGTATTTAAAGCGCTACATATACATACAATATACATTTTAACCAAAAGTGGTTTTCTCCTTTAAAGTGCTGCTTGAAAATGAAAAAAAGGGAGTGACTATATCCTCTTTATAGAAAGATATGAGTGGGGTTGGGGGATTATGTGTTACACTGATCAGATACCAGATAGATATAAATAATAAATAAAAAAAGTACACATTTGGAACCTGTCTTCAAGAGCACATTCAGTGACAGCTGTTTTGTCTCCATCACAGTGTGTTATTCTCCTCTCATGGTTGACTTTGCAGCACAGAAAACCACACACATTTTTTGCATTCAAGCAGAAATTATTTGTTAACCTCGTAGCTATGGGAACATGGTTTAACTTGATCATGGTTATGATAACCCTCATATATCAGATTCTAATTAGGAGAAACCTGTTAAAAACCCTGGCTTGTTCCAAAACATGAACTGAGCACTCAAGTAAAGAAAGTGCCTTCATATTTGGAATCACACTCGCACATTATAAGCACATGTGGATCATTTAAAAATACTGGCGTCCGCCAGTGGTACCCGTCAGCCTCCTAGTAGATGCACCTATGGTATGAATGTGAAAATCCTGTGTTGCTTCGTTCTGAAGTTATCACATTCACAAGATTTTCAGAAAACCTGCCCTCTGACCTTGAGATCAAGGTCACCGAGATTCAAACTCGTCCGAGATTTTTAGATTCATACCTATGGTATGAATTTGAAAGATTTTATTTTTAGAAAACTTGACCTCTGACCTTGACCTTGAGGTCGAGGTCACCGAGATTTGAACTCATTCGAGATATTTAGTAGATGCACCTATGGTATCGATTTGAAAGTCCTAGATGACTTCCTTCTCAAGTTATCGCATTCACAAACTTGGGTGTCCACGCTGCCCACCCTGCAGGGTGACGACAATATCCCATCAGTCTCTTTGGCTGAGGGGTAATAAAAACAGAAAAACACACACAGAAAAAAAAAAGCCAGTGAGCTGTATTATTAGAACTGTGAAGATCCTTTTCCTGTTGTATTATAAGAAAGTTTTGACTGAACAGTGTTTTGTGCTTCATTGTGTGTGTGGATCCTGTGTTTCTGAAACACAGAAATGTCTTCCCTAGTTTAATCTAGCTATAACCAGTTAGGAAGCATGCTGTTTGTGGCTGTTATGGATGCAAACATGACCAAGAAATCATCACAGTTTAAATTTAAACTGTGGTACATAAAATGCCATATTTATAAGGACAGTTCAACTTTTTGACCGTGGTTCTTCGTTTTTACAATTTGGTCCTAAATAACAGTGACTTGAAAACTCAGCAACAAAGGACAGAAATTGGTTCATATGATGAGATTTCAACAAATCCCAAGGTTTGACAAATGTATGGAAGCAAATACAGAAAAATATCAAAATAAGTCTTAAAAAACGTGTTAAAATCACTTAGATAAACTCGTTTAAGAGCTTGTTTTCCTCAACCTGTCACTGTGTCCCTTTTCTTTATCTAAAAAAATTACATTGGTAAGTACATTTTTATTACAAAGTCTCAAATTATAAGGTGGAATTATTACTGAATTCCAGACATTTGACAAATTAAAGGAACAAAGATGAACCCTTGACTCCTACAGTCAGTGGATTTGGCCAGGGCATTTTTCTGGCTTGGTTTGGTTCAACTAGTCCCCTTGGAGGGAAAGGTTACTGCACACCATACAAAACTGTACTCAGTAAAAGCTACTTTCAGCTGCTCCCTTATCACAAGGGATCACCACGGTAGGTAGCACCACATGTTTGATTTGACAGAGTTTTATACCAGATGCCCATCTAGACGCAACCCCACAGGGGATTTGTGTCTCTGACTAGAACTGACCCAGTGACCCTTTACTTGCCAAGAGCATGTGTAAACCACTACACTATTGCAGCCACCTACAAAAGTGTACTCAATAATTTTGAAAAACAGAATGGATGGCAGAGCCTTCACCATTCCTCTGGAACCAGCTCCCAGTACTTCTAAGATTAGGCTTTAAACTTTTCTTTTAGATAAAGTGACCCTGAACCACTGCTTATTTATGCTGCTATAGCCTCAGGGTGCTGAGGGACATCACATGATGCATCTCTTGCCTAGTCTCTTGTCTCTCGCTGGGTTTGCGCTTCATCCTGTTTGCTGTTTTTGTTCACCCCCCACACCACACTATTGCCCTCCAAGAGCCTGGTTTTGCTGAGGAGGTCATTGGGTAGGGTCTTTATAACATACATTATTTGTCAATTTGGCACTACATAATTAGAACTGAGTTTAACTGAATTACTTCTTTGATCCAGATGGGAGTGCTCCTTTCCAAGAAAATAATAGCTCTGTCTATAGGGCATGAGGGCTTACTGACTGGTTAGTCAGTAAGCCCTCATGCCCTATAGACATGAGGATGGAAATAATGTAAATCATATGTTATGGCTACAGTCACCAAGGAACAACATGTTCTCCATGTTCATCAAAAACACCAAAAGAGGGAATATCAAATTGTAAGGTTAGCTTTCACCCCTTACCCCTCTAGAAGAGTTCCAGAGACCCAGCAATATATGTCAAGAAACACTGAAGCTGGTAGAACATGGTGCCTCAACACCTTAGTAAGTTCCTTTATGCCATTTTTCCCTTAATTTGTTAATTTGTTACCATCCATGAAAGCTAAGCTCCTGTCTTATGGCAAACTGTAGGCACAGATCTATCAACAGCTTTAACGTGACTCTAAAGGGAAAAATAAGACTGTGCACATGTGAGACATATTGCAGTCTTAAGGGAGAAATACAGCTGATGCCATATTGTGAGGTAAGGGTTTTTTAACTTCACATGTCTTGCACAGTGACAGTGCATATGACTTGTCTTGAGTTTTAAATGCTTTGCAGTATTTTTTTCTTCTCTATTGTGTTCACATGAGGAAAAATACCACAGAGCTATCAAGTCACTCTCTCTCTAAAAACAGGCTGAGAGGGCTGTGCAGAATGTGAACATTTTCATTGTGTAATGGCTCTGTAATTGAAGCGGACACAGGAGCCTGCAGAGTGATGGCTGCAGAGCATGTCATCTCTGAACTTTAACAGATATGTCTGTTTTGTGGATCTACACCTGCTCCTGTCGTTTGCTTGAACCGAAATACAAACACAATAGTCTGGCTTTAGACACACAGAAGTTAAATATTATCCACAAACATTAAATATTTCCCACCACATAATCACTTAAGGGTGAAACTGGGCCTTAGAGAATGTAAAAAAAGGTATAGCTTACTTATGGAGAACAAATACATTCTTAGGCTTGCTGCCCACAGATGAGGAAAGTAATAAAAAAAGCCCCTGGTCTAGGAACAGAAACAAAGAACAAAATTAGCCATCCCGTGATTCTCCTGCTTTTCTTTTCTTGTCCAAATAGTAAGAGTGCTCTTCTACAACTGGTACAATTTCTTCATGTCTAAGGGAAACAAGTGAATTAATATGGCATAAGTCAGACTCTGGACAAACAATGGAGTATTCTCTGATGAATAACACATGAATAAAGAGGAGGAAGTGGGTGAAACAGAAGTCACTAATGAGAGGAAAGGGTGGAAAGCAGTTAGAGAGGAAAAATGGTACAGACTGGCTCCCCCCACTGGTTATTAAAAAAATTACCCTTTTAACAATGTGCAGTAAGCTGAAATGAGCTGAAATTGTTTTGTTATTTTGAAAGGCCCTTTAAACTGTGGATGGTGGCAGGATGTGAAAGGAACAGTAGTAACAGTAGCAGGATCTGGGCTTTAAAACAGACATACTGTCCAAGCACCGAGACACACAGGAGCATGAAAATCAGAGGCCAGCACCAGCAAAGTTCACTGTAAACAACAAGAAGCCTCTTCTTTTTTCACAAGTTTCACACTTTTTTCCCTTTTTTGATTCTCTGTGTTCTGCCGTGATTTGGTTTTAGCCACTTTGTTGTGCATTATCATCTCTGTTTGGCAACAAAAGGCAAGTCTCCCTTGAAATATTTCTGTTTTTTTCCCCAACAGTCTGAGACCAAGCAGAATAAAGAAGCCCTTTTTAGAGGCACGGCTTCATTGCTGTGCTCCACTTTCACTCTCTTGTAGAACTAGAGGTTGAATCTGGGGGTCACTAAGGCAAACTCTCGCAGGATGTTTCGGGCTACATCCACTTTGTACTGAGCAATCATTAGTGCTCGCTTCACGTCATCGAAGGTGTAACCCTCGCCCATCAGCTTGGCTATCTTTGCATCATCACTCTCCGACTCCAAGCTGTGTGGTTTTTCTGGCTGTATTTCTGGCGGAATCTTCCTGGGATATGGCTTGGGTGGCCTGGCAGGGGCCTGCAAACAGTCCAGTGATACTTGGAGGAAGAGGAGAGAAATTATGTCAGTGGAAAATGGCATACAGACAGAAAATTGAGAAGATGACTAAACACTGCTAATCAAAGCTCTGACATTTTTCCAGCACCTTCAGAGTTCAGACATTTGTCATGAAGTAATGAGACTCTAGACATCTAGAAATGCCCCAGATGTCCTACTGCCTTTCTACTTCCTGGAGACAAAAACTACTCTGACTGAAACCAACTAAGTAATAGCAAGTTTTAGAGAAACTTTGCATGTTTGCACAATGGCAGTCTTACTGTCTTCACTGAAAAAGCTGCTAGGGGCATGAACAAGAATTCATGCTGATGAGATCTTTGGAGTCCATGAGGGCATAAAAATAGCTTTTGGGATTCTTTGAACCTTTCAACCAAAAATCTTTTCTCTTTCTTCTTTGTTAAATAAGGAAATCTGCACAATTTCATAGCCTTTTAGATCTTAAGATTTTGATCTTTGATATATCCAGTCCCAAAATGAAAGATGAATGAGGTCTAAAACCCATAAAACATGCAATCATTTGTACACCGACTGGGCACTTTATTAAGATCCCCTGTGCAGTTGCTTAGTCATGCAATTTAGTGTCAACTGCATGAATCCATGGATCCAACTTGCCCAATGCAGGGTGCTGCCTCTATGGGTTTAATTATGTTTTCTACAATTTGGCCATCTTAATACTAATTACATATGTTTTCAGTATTACTGCTGATTATGTGCATCCTTTTCATGGTCAGTTTACTACTACTTCAAAGCAGGATAGCAGGCCATGTCACATAGACAAAGTCTTCCAGAATTGTCCACTGAGCTCATTGTCTAAGAGCTCAGTGGACATTACTGCCCGCACCAGCAAAGTTCACTGACCTGAACCCAACAGAATGCCTTTGATATGTGGTAAAAGCTTTGAAAAACAAAGGAAAGTGCTACCCAGTATGGCGTTAGTATGGTATTGCTACTAAAGTATAAGTGTATGTTACACCTATATTTTGCCATGTTTTTGTAAGTTATGCACTTGGACCTGGACACGTTGTTAAAGCCATAATAGCGCATTTCACATGTTGTCATTTGCCAAGAGATAGGTGTAACCCTACCTTGTCTGTGTGGTAAATGGTCATACTCCAGGTTGCCTCTGGAGCTTTTCACATTGTCAGTGTGCCTTTTGGCTGGAGGCAGAGGAGCAGCACTGTTCAGCATGCCAAATACTGTGTCTGGACAACAGATGACACAGAGAAAGTAAGGCACACAAGCCTCTCAGCAAAGTAATGCTGTAAATGACATCCAGGGTGTAACATTTTTTACAATTTGATGAGAATATTTAACAATTAATACATTGAGAAATATGATGACCTTGTTGTATGATCACCTGAAAGGATTTATTTAGCTTGTTTCTGAAAAATTCACCTGGAGTTAACAGGACGTGCTCGTGTCCAGAGGAGGGCCTGTGTGGTCGAGTGATAACAGAGGTGGATGATGTGGAAGAGTTACAGGATGAGGATGATGAAGATGTAGATAGGTCAGTGAAGCTGTGTCGCGCAGGTGGAGGTGGAGGAGGCTGGGATGAAGGGCAGCTGTTGAAGGTGTCTTCTAATACTGTGTAGCAACAGAAGCCAGAAACTAGAGAGTTTTTTGCTCTGTCCTGTTTCACAGTATATACTTATCCTATGAGGAAGTGGCTGACTAAGAGTTCTAAACCACCATTATTATTTTAGGGTTTTTACCTTACAATACAAAGTGCCTTGAGGCGACTTTTGTTGTGATTTGGCGCTATATAAATAAAATTGAATTGAATTGAATTGAATCTGTGGTCCTAGCAGTGGGATTACATATTGAAGAGTGGCTGGCATGCTGCCCTTCAGAGGAATACAAAGAGAGGACTGGGAAAGAAGGTGTAAGAAGGCAGACATAGGCACAAATATGTGGCTCTTCTACACCTTGCTTGTAAGACATAAAACATACAATAATGATAATAATCATTATATCTGAGTATTCAAATGAAGACCATATTAACTGTATGTGGGGGTATGTGGGGAATGACATTATGACAGCTGAAGTGAAATGGTCTGAACATGAAATACTATTTAATCAAATCATACTATAGCAAATGTTCTGCAGGGTTTATTATACGTCTCTTGCCCTCCAATAATCTTCCTGCAGTGTACCACACTGAACTTCAGCAAATAATATCGTGTGATTAAAGATCCATCATTGTATCACCTAAGGTGTGCTTACTGAACAAAAATACTGAGTTATACAAGATTTTTAGAAGGACAATTATAGTTAGACAGGCCAGCAAGCAGCACAGGTGTGTTGTCATGTCTGCAGGAGGAACACAGAGAAGACTGGCAGCAGGAAGCTATGGCTGAGTGAGGGGAGGTACAAGTGGGAGTTGGTGCCATGTGCTAGTTGGGGTGGGCTACCTGGTTGGGGAAGCAGAATGTCATAGTCAGACGGTGTCTTTTTGATGTTGAAGGAGCAGAGGACAGTATGTGCTGCCCCCGAGACCAACCCCCTGATGGATTCTGAAAATCCACCTGAGGAACACAAGCAGAGAGAGGTTCAAACAGCCAGTTTAACAGAACACTGCATATTTTCTTTCAAAATTCAATATATATATATTTTTTTTTAAGTTTCATTGAATAAGGCAGGGTAAGACATGTCACTTTGTTAGGATCCCTGTCTGCTCCAGTCTGCATGACTATGGGGTTAGCTGACTTGGCTACAGATACTGACGCTGACAGTGCTGGTGAATTTAGTGGAGTAGTTCAGTGCTGTTAACAGTGGTTAAAATAATAAAAACAAAAGTAGCTTCATGAGTTAGTTGAAAGTTGTTATAAAATTATGTTACTGCACATTAGCATAGTGGCTGACATGAGTAAAGGGAACATGATGCTGCTAACAGACAACCAAAAATTAAATACATGTGTTACATTGAATGAAATTATGGATTTGTCTGGGTTTTAACATTGCTGAAAATGTTTGGAAAAAATTAAAGTACACATGCCTACAAAATTAGTTTAGAGGATTTTAAGCATTTTAATGATGGGGTGTTACATATTGCACCTTGAAGACTGAGTACTATCTGCTCATTGCAACAATATATCAGACAAAAATGTAAATAAAGTAATGTTTGAAATAAAGGCTCACCAGGCTCAAGGGATCGGGGCTTCTCCTCCTCAAAGGACGGCTCTGGAGGACTATTCTCCAAGGACCTGCATGAACAACAGAATGTATTTGGATCACAGCATCCTAACTAAACTCCAATAAAACCAGCATAGCAGGGTCATTCCATGAAAAATCAATCAGTACTTCCCAACTGAACCCTTTGGAATATATACACACACAGTTGTGCTCATAAGTTTACATACCCTGGCAGAATTTGTGATTTTTTGGGCCATTTTTCAGATAATATGAATGAAA
>VUQS01021739.1:0-21857 GCA_015108495.1 Heterochromis multidens | reverse complement strand
CACCACCATGTTTGACTGTTGGTTTGATGTTCTTTTTATGAAATGCTGTTAGTTTGATACCAGATGTAACGGGACTCAAACCTTCCAAAAAGTTTAACTTTTGTCTCATCAGTCCACAGAATATTTTCCCAAAAGTCTTGGGGATCATCAAGATGTTTTTTGGTAAATGTGAGACGAGCCTTTGTGTTCTTTTTGGTCAGCAGTGGTTTTCTCCTTGGAACTCTCCCATGGATGCCATTTTTGCCCAGTCTCTTTCTTATTGTTGAATCATGAACTCTGAGCTTGACTGAGACAAGTGAGGCCTGCAGTTCTTTAGATGCTGTTCTGGGTTCTTTTGTGACCTCCTGGATGAGTCTTTGATGCGCTCTCGGAGTAATTTTGGTAGGCCGCCCGCTCCTGCGAAGGTTAACCGCTGTTCCAAGTTTTCTCCATTTGTGGATAATGGCTCTCACTGTGGTTCACTGGAGTCCCAAAGCCTTAGAAATGGCTTTGTAACCCTTTCCAGACTGACAGATGTCAATGACTTTGTTTCTCAGCTGTTTCATTAGATTGGGGCATGATGTGTTGCTTTTTGAGATTTTAGCAGTTACTTGGCATTAATTTTTTCACACAGGGCCAGGTAGGTTTGGATAACTTTTTTCTCTTTATAAATAAAATCATCATTTAAAAATTGCATTTTGTATTTATTCGGGTTATCTTTGTCTAATATTAAAACTTGATGATCTGAAACAAGTGTGACAAATATGCAAAAAAACTAAGAAATCCAGAAAGGGGCAAATACTTTTTCACAGCACTGTACTCAGACAAGTGACACATAATGGAAAAAGTAGATAAATACAGAGCAGTTGTTAATAATTAGACCTTCTTCTTTGGTATGCTATTTGAATTTCCGTCTAGGCTCTGGTGTTCTCTCTTATAGTGATTATTGTGATGCCATCATATCAAGTTTAAGTAGCTCTCTAAGGCTATGCTCTGAGTCTGGCAAGGGAATTAAAAAGTCTCCAACTTCCTTGAAATAAATCATTCCACTGTAAGGCAGTGGCACCAATTTTAAATGAATGCTAATTTATCCAGGACAGACTGCCCAAGCAAATTCAAGGGCATACTGCTTGATGCAAAAAGAAATCTCCAACAACTGAAAATGTCATCACAATACCTGCAGGTAACTCTGGTGTCAAAGTGCCTGATTCTACAGTCAGATAGAGATTGACAAATCTGACCTGCATTTAAGGTGTGTCAGGAAAAAGTCTTTGCTGTCCAAGAAGAACATAAAACCAGACCTTTGGAATAATGTGCTCTGGATATAGAAATCAAAGATGGAGTTATTTTTAGGAGAAGAACCTCATGCCATCTGTGTAGCGTGGTGAAAAGGTTATGCTTTGGGGACTACCTTGTCCCTCAGCAACTGGGCAGCTTGCAGTTATTGATTCAGCTATGAATTCTGCTTCATATCAAAGAGTGCTTAAGGATAAAATGTACCCATCTGTCTGGAAGTTTAGTTGGAATGACCTAGGTTTGAGTCTCATTGAAATGTTCTAGGGGGATTTGAAATGCAATAAACCTCCAAACCCTTTATAGCTGCAAAACACCTACAAGATGTTATTCTACTAAAGGGAGTTAGTTGTAATACTAACCAACCATTACCATGCAATACACTTTTTCCCCCCATGACTTTATGTGTTACTTTGTGTATGTCAAGATATGGGTACAATTATATACTAATACATAAAGTCTATAGTCCTGTGTTGTGGAGTTTTTAGTGTTGCTGGTGGAGTTTTGTTTTTTTGTCCTTATATTTTTTTATAATTGTCACAGATTTTGTGTAATTAAAAAAATTAATTGAAGTACACATCTCTTCTGTCTTTGTGTGTCAGTGAGTTTGGTAAGCTGGCGGTGGATGTGTTAGATTGTGCGTTTCGTCAGAACGAGCAAATGGCCATGAAGCTGTTGACTTATGAGATGGAGGCATGGAGCCGCTTCACCTGCCTGCAGATGGCTGTCTCCTCATGTCATCGACCATTCGTCTCACACTCTTGCACTCAGACTCTCCTCACAGATCTCTGGACTGGTCCACTCAATATGAGAAAAAACTCATTCTTGAAGGTAAACTTCGTATTTAAATTGACTGCGCTTGATTAGTTTTTGACATAGTGTTATTTAATTGCATCACTGCAAAAAGAAAAATGAATATAAAATGAATATATTAAGTGCATATATATTATTATATTAGCATATAAATTTTTTTAAAAATTAAGCTCATATTTAATACAATAGGGTTTGATTTCTTGACGTTTCTTGATCATTGTACAGGGTAGGGGTGAGTGATAAAAAATTATATCATGATATTTCAAGAAATTTTGTAATAACATATTTCTGACAATATTTTATCTGTGATTGCAGCTTACAGGAAGCAGCATTTAGTAGTGCAAACAAAATGAAGGGCGTTTTCCATCCTTCTTTTCCTATTACCGGCTGATGACAGGCTACCTAATTCAAAGTGTGAATCTCTTGCTACAAGCTGCCAGCAGCAGCAGTATTGTAGTGTAATAGTACTGACATAGCATTATATACAGTGAAACAGCGTAAGTCAAATGTAAGCACAAAATTAGCCTAGGTAGTGTTTTCCCGGGAATTTTTAAGTGAAAGTACAACATAACTGCTTAAGACTTAAGTTTAACAAAAAGTAATTTAACCTGGTAACTTGACAGGAGCCTGTACAGTATTGTCACATGATAAGATTCCACAAAAACATTTACATGTGACTGTCTCGCTTACTGCTAATACATTTATTAAATTACAACGTTTCAGTCCTGTTGGCCTTCATCAGGTACCTTATTGTAATTTAATTACCTAAATGTACTAACGATAAGTGAGACTGTGCAGGAGTTAATTTAACTGTTTTCATGGAATTTTTCTTCTATTACACTTGTTGCACATTCAGGTGTTTTGGGAGAATTAGCAGTTTGTCACATAATGAAATGGAAACATTTGGGTCACACATCACCAACTGTTATCATCTCCTCCTTCATGGCCTGGTTGTACTAGATGGTGTGTTTTTGCCTCAAGTGGTGAAACAAGTGTGTTGTTTCCAGCTTTGGTGGGAAAAATAATTTTTATTTTTTTTACATAATTTGCAAACTTTATGCTTTGTTGGAGTAGCCGAAAGTAGCTTTTATCATGCTTTGTTGGAGGTTGTTAAAGTACCCAGACACACTTGTTCCTTCTTTTTTTTCCAGATCATTTTGAGCCTTCTTCTGCCTCCTGCCATCCTGATTCTGGAGTTTAAAAGCAGAGCTGAAATGTGTCACGTACCACAGACCCACGAGGCAATGCTGTTTGGACTCGACTCCGTCAAGCCAGCGCCAGGCACCAGGGGTTCTGATCACATGGTAAAGTGTCAGTGTTGCACTTATCCAGCACTATTGTCAAATTTCAAGTGGACAATATCTTTATTATTGCACCTTTCTTGTCTGGTCTTCTCTTTTGTTTTTTTTCCTCTGCTCTACCCATATAGGACAGTCAGGATGCAGAGCAAGGGCTCTCTTTCCAAGACAAATGTCTTGGTCCTGTGTCAGAAACCATGTCCTCTATAACTGTGCGGTGTGCTTCCTGGATCACAAGACTTTATGATTTCTACACAGCTCCTGTTGTCAAATTTTGGTTCCACACAGTAGGTGGCATGCATCTTTTATGTTAGTAAATACCTGATAAAATATTTCTCTTTCTCAAAACGCATCACACAAGCGGTTGTTGTCATGTATTGTTCTCATCCCTCTCTCTGAATCTATTTTCTCTGTTTCAACTGTAGATGTCCTACTTGGCCTTTCTGATGTTATTCTCCTATGTTGTCCTGGTGAAGATGGAGGATCAACCCAGTGTTCAGGAGTGGCTGGTTATAGCATACATCTTGTCAACTGCATCAGAGAAAGCCAGAGAGGTCAGAGGTTCAGTTTTTTGCAGAAGGCATTACAAAAAGTGTTATATTGAAGATAGTAAAATAAAATAAGTAAATAGTAAACTAAATCTACAACTATATCTTTCTTAATTAGGTATTAATGTCTGAGCCAACAAAACTGAGCCAGAAGCTGAAGATTTGGTTCTCAGAATACTGGAACATATCAGATTTCATCGCCATCCTGCTTTTCATGGCTGGACTGGCAATGCGCTGGCAACCTGATCCCTACCGGATAGCAGGACGCATCACATACTGTCTGGACATCATCTTCTGGTTTATCAGGGTGATGGATCTGCTGGCTGTTAATCAGCATGCTGGGCCTTACCTCACCATGATCACTAAGATGGTGGGTACAGACTGTGCAGCACTCATTGGAAAAATAAAAATTTGAGAAGTGTGTTTTTTTTTTTGTTGTTGTTTTTTTAGTAACCCCTCACACTGTGTGTGCCCAGACCAGAAACATGTTCTTCATTGTGGTGATGATGGCAATAGTTTTGCTGACCTACGGGGTGTCCAGGAAGGCCATCCTGTCGCCAGACGAGGAGCCATCTTGGAGCCTAGCTCGAGATATAGTCTTCCAGCCCTACTGGATGATCTACGGAGAGGTCTACGCATCAGAGATAGATCGTTAGTGGTCCAATAACACTAGATACTTATTAACCAAAGTTTTTTTTAAAGCAGTAGAATTTAACCTTTATGATTTTCACATTGCCCTGAGTTCGTGGAAATGCTCAGTGGAAGATTGCTGCAAGGCTAATTTGCCACTTATCCCATTCCACTTGAATTAAGGTCATTCAAACAGTCTTACCTCACAAAGTGAGCTTTGCTTGACTCACCTTTGTATTACAGTGCTTGTTATTGACTGCAGGATTAAGGAGAAAAGGGTTCTGTGTTTCAGGACTCTAATAACTTTAATTATTGTAGGAGCTGATGCTCCACGCATGCAAAATATACTGTAAATAAGAGATTTTAAAATGTAATAGTTATGAATGATTTAGGGAGTTGCATGTGAGTCCTTTTACTGCTTTCAGTTGAAGGTGTATCTTAGATTATTGTACAAAAGTAGGGATTCAAAAAATAAAGTGTGGATGCTTTCAAAGATGTCATATCTAATTTTAGCTATAAACTCCATAAGAAGAACAATAAACAAATCAGTATATTATATGCCACGCTTTGCCCTGTAAACAGCGCCATTTCTCTTAGTTTCAGTTTTTTTTTAATGTACTTTGCTCCAGTGGATTTAGGCTATCTCAGTTGCTTCTGTGTCTTGATGTCTACCAGACCAACTGAGTGATGTTAAAATCAGAGCTCTGTGTCGGCCATACCATATGTTGCAAGACTCTGTGCCCTTTTCTTCTCCCTTTAGAGAGTTTTCTGTGAATCTGGCTCTAATTTTAATTCTCCATGATGGAGAAAAAGATTCATACCAAGTCTCTGATGATTTGTGTGTGATGAATAAGAATCACAGCAACTATTGCACCTAAAACATGTGTGCATATATGTGACAGATGAAAGTCTACTTTCACACACTTATGTATTTGTGACATGTGAGTGAGTTAAACAAATGTAATTTGTACACCCAGTAAAAAATGGCCCTGTGTGTAAGATCTATGTGTTTTTGTGTGTCAACAGCATGTGAGGGTGATGGTTCATGTCCTCCTGCATCCTTTCTTGCACCATTTCTCCAGGCTGTGTATATGTTTGTCCAGTATATCATCATGGTCAACATCCTCATTGCATTTTTTAAGTGAGTATTTTGAAAAATCTTTATAGTTTATAGTATTTTTTTCAGTGGTTTCCTTTCAATAAACCAAACTCTTGCTTAACAGCAACGTCTACTTTGACATGGCATCAACATCCAACAAGCTGTGGAAGTACAACCGGTATCGCTACATAATGACCTATCAAGAGAGACCGTGGCTGCCACCGCCCCTTACCCTCCTCAGTCACATGGACCTGGGTTTGAGAGCTATTTACAAGAAATTTAGCGGAGACGCTGAGCGGGAAGAGAGAGCCTCTGGACTTAGTAAGTACCACGCATGTTTTCTGTAAAGAAAAAAATAAAAGAAATAATTGAACAGTTATCTCTACATATTTTACAATTCACTTCTCCTGTCTTACTCATCTTTACTAGAGCTCTATCTGGGCCACGAGGATCGCAAGAAGCTGCATGAGTTTGAAGAGAAATGTGTGGAGGCCTATTTTCACGAGAAGAGGGAAGGCCCACACAGCAGTCAAACGAACAGGATCAAAGCCACAGCTGAGAGGTAGGACTGATGTTCAATTTGAGCAAACAAGGGGATGCTTCTCATTTCTTTTGTTTTGTGTGATTATTTAAGATGAGCCACCAGCACTTGTGTGATCCTACTGGAACAATGTCTTGCTTTCCCATCTGCAATATCACAATTGCTGGCAACTTTCTAGCTTTGTAAATTTGTTTCGTTCGGGACCCATGTACAGGACAATTGCTTTGGTGTAGTGTAGCAAGAGTTCCATTTGTGTCCGATGCAAGAGCCAGTATATTATTTCTTCTGTAACACCCACAATCTCTCTGTCTGTCATCACTTTTCCCTCATTTTGATTGTGGTTTGATAAGTGTAATAAACAATGACGTATTTAAGTTGATGTATCGGTCCCAAGATGAAAGCAGTTTCTCAGTTAACTTCCAAAAAGGGCACTTTTTTCTGACTCAGATAATCACAGATAGATTATTGGTCAGTATATTCTTAATTCCTGATTTACTTTGTCTCACAGTCTAGTATTCTTTCTAGTATTCTTCTAACACAGGCTTCACTTCTCCATGTATTCTCACTTTACAGTACAATTTCGTATTTTACTTCTGACATATCACATCAAGCAAAATTCCATGATTAATTGTATAATCGCTTGTAATTTGTTTAAAAAGTTATTCACAATTTGACAATGGTGTGAATTTATAGCTGACTTCACTGACACTGTCAGCTGTCATATTTGGTGTACAGCAAGCATTTAACATCAGTATTTAAATCACAAAAATATGTTTCACCATTTTTTCCAATTTTTGTTCCATCAGAGCGGAAGAGATGTGCATGATGGTGGGGGAGGTTTCAGACAAGGTCAACTTCATTCAGGATACCCTGTCGGAGTTAGACTCTCAGCTCGGTAATCTCCAGGACCTCTCTGCTCTGGCTGTAGACACCCTCACTCTTCTTTCTGCATCCAACAACCTGCATCAAGAGGAGACACGCCTGGCTCAATGCCGACTCATTACAGCATCCCAGCACACCATCCCTCACAGCTGGACCCTTCCACACAGAAGTGGAGCAGACTGTGATGTTACTAATATACGGCGACTGGTGGCCAAGCCCTGTAAAAGTACCCCACCTTCATTGCTAAAGGGCTACACTTTGGCAGGGAGTAGACAGGGATCACAGGAGTGCCATGTTGCAGTCAGAGGAAGCAGGGGAGGAAGACATGGACACACAGAAGAGCCAGAAGAAAGGGCAAAGGAGGTGCTTATTGTTGTCTTTTAATACTGTCATTTCATAATAACAGTAGGCAAGAGAAGACACTACTCTACACACTGTGCTCTCAGTTGCAATACGCTTAATTGGAAATACAATGTTTTGATCCTTAGACCTTTGTCATGTTAAACTCTTTGAAAGAAAAGGCAGTTGTTGCAAACCTGACTTGGACTTTAGGGGGAGACAAGCTAAAATAGAGCCATAAAGTATCAGATCATTATTTTAATATGTAGCATTGTCTACACAGTTTTATAACATTATAACTAAATAGCCAGTGACTTTAAGAGTTTAAAATACTTTGTTAAATGCATATTTTTTCTCCTAGGATCATCCATGTGAGAATCGTCTGGGAGCTTCTGGGCCTGGGTCTTATGCTTCCCTCTCTCACTTTAATGGTGGAGGAGTTCCTCTGGGTGGTGTCAGAGATCAGACACCCTGTGAGTCCTGTGAACCGTCCCAGTGTGGGTCTCCTCTTTCTCCCAGAGGCTTGGAGTCACTCCATTATAAACTCTGGACTTGTGATCCATATTTGTTTCCCAGTCAGGAAGAAACTTCCATGGAAGAGGAAGATGAAGTAGAGGAAGAAGAAGAGCAAGAGGAGGAACGGACACATGAAGAGCTGTCTAATATAGAAGCACACAGAGCCTCCAGCAGTGCTTTTCTTGTGTTTGACCCACAAGACATCTCAGAGGGTTTGACAAATCCTGCCTTTTCTCATGATGATAGCCAGCCAGCTTCTCGGTCCAGAAATTCCAACCAGTGGAGAAAACCAATGAAATCCCCCAGGTGGACATGTTTGTCAAGGGATCGTCCATACGGCTACTGCAGATCTTTGTCATCCAGCATGGAGAATATGGCTTTCGCTGGAGCACCCCTCAGTCCAACCAGGGGATCTTTTCCTTCTCTCAATGAACCAATGAACAATGAGAGTTTGTCTGGTAGGAGGGGTTTAAAGAACAACACATCACTACAATGCACCAGGAGCCAAGGTATGGTAACACAGGGGTTTGAAAACCAAGTTAAATTTTGGAAGCTGATGGTTTTAAGCGATGAGTTTGCATAAGCTTGAAGAGCTTTATGATATATAGCACATGCAAATCTTGACTTTATTTTTGCAAGTCAGAACTGACTTGGGAAGGGACTTTAAGGGTTAGTCAGATGTGCAGCATTCATTTTCTCTGTGTCTTGTCCCTGATGAAAATAATCAAAAGGCAAACTTTGTTCTAATTTTGAAAATCTGTGTGTACTTTGCTTTTTATCATGCATTCACACACACTAACAGATAGTGTATGTCTGTGTTTCTGCAGAGTGGTCCAAATCGTCTGACTTCACCCAGGTCTTGGACAGCAGATGCAAAAGCCAGAACAGAAAGACCGTGAAGATACAAGAGAGCAGTCCAGATTCGGTAATATGAAAAAAGTTGTGTTTCTCAGAGTTGAGAGTCAGTAAGGCGCAAAACATGGCATGAGTCATAAAACTGAACCTGTGTGAGTGGGTTTTTCATTGTGTTTAATTTGGTGGGTCTTTACAGGGAAGCTTTTCCATCTCTTTATTTGTTTTGGAAAATAGGGAAGCATGCAGTCCCAGATGTCTGATGCCACCTGGGGAAGGCGCCGGAGGTTGATAGGAGAACCCACATGTTGGTCGGCTTCAACCAGCCTCAGTCAGCTCAGTAAGACCTGTATTTAGATAGAGTATATGCTGTGTTTGTAAGTAGAGCTTTTTGGACAGCATCTGCTTATATGCATCACCCTATTTACTCTGTATGTGTAGAAGAACGACAAAGTAGACAGAGTTGTTTTTTCATATTAAAAGAAACAAGCTTTGATATGGATATATGCAATGTATAAATTATCAACAGTGTAAAGTTTCTCATGTTTTACTTAAAGATTCTTAATATCAATATTGTTTCAGATTTTGAACCATTGGATTTGTTGCAGAAACAGGTCTTTTCCCATCAGGTAAAGATGTGGTAAATTGTGGGAATATATTTTTGTAATTTGTGGTACTAATAGAAAAATAATTAGTGTATAATATGTCGGTGTTGTTGCTCTGATTACTATTAGGATGTATGGAGCCCCACTCATTCAGCTTGGAACAGCTGGGCCAGATCCATGAGCCGCCGGTCTTCGTAAGTCTGCCTTTTTTTTCTTTTCTTTTTTTTTAGCCTGCCAGATTTACCCTGAATTTGACTGAACTCTTTACTTAACTGTTGCATATTTTTCTTTATGCCTGTTGTAGATTACAGAGTGGCATTTCACCTGAAGGTATTTCTGGATGTACAATTTGAATACATTTTCTGTAAAGTATGATCATGTAGTGTTATTTTTTATAGTGAGATTTATTTGTTTTGTTTTTTAATTTCCCTTTATTTTACTTGCTGCAGCCAAGAGCTCTTCATTTCAGTCCACTGACAGTTTGTATCCACACTACTCAGGTATTTACACGATATGCAGAAAATGAATGATCTAAATTAGATCCTAGATCCAAAAAGGGTTTCTACCTGGAATCATCTATTGTGCATCTATTGTTTCAGGGATTTCTTGAGTAATCATACTCGTATTATAGCTTATCTGTAGTTTTGTCTTGGTTGCGTCTGTGTGTTAACAGCCATGGAGAGAAACAATTTGATGAGACTGGCTCAGACCATCCCTTTCACTCCTGTCTCAATTATGGGTAACTTTCTTGTTTGGTACCACAGTTGATTTATTTCTTTTTCATTACTTTTTTTGTACCCCAAAAATCGACTCTTGAATACGCTTCCATCCATTTCTATGCACTTAACTTAGTTTTTGCACATTCTCTGTAGGAGGTGAAGAGGTGAGCATTTACTCTCTGGAGGAAGTAGCCTCTGATGCTGACCCTGAATCCAGCTCAGTCTCTTCCTGGTCATCACGAGGCCTGTCTGCAATGCTGCAGCCCCTCTCGAGTGAAGAAGGCTCTTTGGATGGCGGCCTTCGGCAGGGCCGCCGGGTGCTGTGTACATGGACAGAACAGGATGTGCTCAGACCTGGTCTGGTGTATGTGGTGAAAGGTTTCAGACCAGAAGTTGTTCGTGCCTGTAAGAAGTACTTCCATGGTAGCACAGCACTGCAGCTTTGTTTAAGGGTATGTGTACCAAAAATCTTGAAAGTAATCAAGGAATCACTTATATTTGCTGATTAGCAAATGCATTACTTTTTCACAGTTTTGAATTGAGTTTCAAGTGGTTCTAATTCTATGCTCAGTTTCTGTTTGACATTTTTGAAGGAGATACAGCAGCAGAGAGCAGCCCAGAAGATGATGCAAGTGTTTAACCAGGTCAAACCTGATGATTTGCACTACTCGCCAAGGTCTGTATTTTGTCTTTCCTATGTGTGTGTTAGGTGTGTCTGTGCATTTAATAACTGCCTTTCTATCCACCAGATTTCTTGATGTGTCACTGGTCCTCTGGCATTCTAATGGCCAGTGGCTGACGATTGAAAGGAACATGTCTGGTGACTTCAGGAAATACAACAACAACACAGGAGAAGAGATCACCCCCTGCTGTTCACTGGAAGAAATGCTTCTAGCGTTCTCCCACTGGACCTATGAGTACTCGCGCAGAGAGCTGCTGGTGCTCGACATACAAGGCAGATATTTTTACTTTGTGTGTGTTTGTGGAATGCATGTTTATATTTGCAAATGTGAGATGTTGCTTTTTTCGTCTTTGCGCTCTGTTATTTTGTTTTATTCCTTTGTTCTTTTTGACAGGAGTAAGAGAGGAGCTGACTGATCCAACAGTCATTATGGCCGACGACCAGAGGTGCAGTAACCATTTCTGCCATGCGTATAATTGATGAAAGAAATTCATATTCGTTGATTTTAAAAATTCACATTATATCCCATATGTACTGATGAACCCCTGTCCTCTAATGCTGCCTCTGAATCTGTTGCAGTGTTAGCAGGGGTGAGATGCTTTTTGGCCCTGATAATCTTGGAGATGCTGCCATCAACGGTTTCCTGCAGAAACACTCTTGCAGTTCTTGCTGCCGCAGACTTGGCCTAAAAGGTCAGAAATGTACAAAACTGTGTCTGAGAGAAAGAGAAGGGGTCAAAGAATGTGTGCGTGTTAATATATAATATGAATATTGTTACATGTGGCTTAGCATTTCATTGTATGTACCTTTTTTTGCACGTGTGCATCTACATGTCTTTGTATGTCACCTCTGTGTCGTCACTCAGGAGGCCAGCTTGGCTCAGAGAGAAATCCCCAACAACTTCAAATGAAGACAACACACACGAACAGCCAGCTAATTAAGCTGCGAGTGTTCGTTTATTTCTATAACAACAGTAGTGTTTGAGGCATGGGGGAGGGCCCTTCTTTGTGCGTTGTGCTGCGCGGCCTTTGATTACGTATTAATCATGTCTTTGTGCTGGCGATGTGCTGCTGAGACATTAGCTTTGATTAGCTATTAATTAACGTCTCTGGGTAGACATGATACCGGCATCTAGAGGATAACTGCGCGGAAAGAAACTGTGCTCACAAACAAACAAGCCCAGCAAACAAACACACAAACACTCAGACACAGTTGTTTTGATATTTCAAAGGTACGTTGTGTTTCCTCTTCCTCTTCTTGTGTCCTCTCCAAGATTTCACCAACAAATCAAACCAAATTATTCATGCTGGATGCATGGATTTCCTCCCAGGCCTGTCAGCATTCTCTTTCTTGTGGTAATGACTGTGTTATTGGAGCGACATGTCGCTAACTGATGTTTCTGTTGTTCAGATTTAAGGAACCATCCGGACAGCTGCGAGAACAGCACTGATGCGGAGCCGACATCGGGGACAGAAGAACAAGAAGACGATGAAACCAGGAAGTGACCTTTGACTCAGGAAGTAGGGAAAAGAAACCATGGGAACTTTTATGGGTGTCTTCCATAAACACAAGTTCTGCCTCTTCATGAAATTATTTTGCACTAAGGATGTTTATACATTTGTCAGGTTTTCAGGAAAAGATTTTCAAAGTGGTGTTGCAGAACAAAAAAAATATCACTGAACTGTATGTGATAAATCTTTATAGGAAATACAGTTAAAAAGTGTTGTTTCTGTATGACTTTGCACTCTAAATTACTATTTTTAGTTCAATAATTAATAGTAGCTTTATTTTACAGCAGGACATTATGGACTAATCTAATATATAATAATAGAAAATGTATGTGAGTCAGAAAAATGAAGCAGAATCTCACCCATAAAATTTCTTTTATTTTTTTTTCTTCCCACAACAAAATGTCTACAAAAGCGATAAAATATAGAATTTAACAAAAAAGAAAATCACTTCAGACCTTCACATTGTATATACATCTCAAAGGAGAACTCACTAAGGCCCCTGCACAGCTCTGAACTTTGACCCAGTCTGATCCATCGTTTATGGGTGTGACTCACTTTATTGCAGACGCATGCATTTACACATGCACAGCCACTCATTCAGTCTCGTCTGAAAATGAAAAGTTGGACGATAGAGCTCGTGGCTTTAGTCAGAGTCAGAGTTCAGAGTCAAGCAGAGTCCCCACCAAATGAAAAAGCATAAAATGTAAAAACGGTTCGTCAGTGTAATCAAATTCCTCGGAGTTCCCCTTTTTTGATTGGTTTCTCAAGTAAACTCACACAGTAAAGCATCTACGCCCCACTCTGCCAATCCTTCTTCTCCTCACTAGCTATGGCACTTTGAAAACAAACAGATGTCTCTTTTTTTTTGTTTTGTTTTTTTTTTTTGTTTTTTTTTTTGTCATTGTTGTTGTTGTTTTGTTAGTCCTGTGTAAAAGAGGTTCTGTAGCCTAAGTACCTTTTAGGTTTCGGTTACAGATTGCTACATTTTGTTTTATTTGCTCTTGCTGGGATGCAAAGACATTCTAAACAATAAATTAACAATTTTCAACACTACTCCAATTGCACAAATGTGTAATGCATCAAGAAAGTTTACAAAGCATTGGTAGAGCAGAACATCATCTCACTCTCATTTTCTTCCTCACACGCACACATTCACACGCACACAGGTTTTTCTTAGGAAAGGGAGAAGGAGGTTTGGATTGTATTTGACCAAGTGTAGGAAACGTATTTCAAACTAAGTGTATTAAAAATTGTCTGCGCAATTTGTCGCGTCAAAGAACGGCGACTGCTCGTTGTGCGCTCCATGATGTCATTCTGTGTTGATGGAGTGGTAAAGGCGCATGATGCGTTCAGCCCCTCACACTGAACAGACTACTCCATAACATTCAGAATCGATTATTCTCCCACAGCAGGTTAAGGGTTATCTGATTCAGTAAGGCCAGTTCAGAAAGGGCCGTTCAACGCACACATTCAGAGGTTGAGAACAAAAAGACATTTCAAATCCAGCGACAAATTAAAATTGGTCGTGTATAAATTAGAGCATTTATTTAAAAATCCTTTCAGTTTGTGAAAAAAATTGCTTTGAACTGACTAAATTGATGTGGAATTTGCCCCAAACCCATTGCCCACCCTGCCAAAAAAAAAAAAAAACCTCTCCCACGAAACCCACATTATCATGAGAAGAGAAAACACAATAAACCCCAAATGTTTCATTGCTATGAAACATCATGCAAATAGAACAGAACAACAATAGGCTAATAGTAATAGAAGAATAGTAGTCATAATAAGAACAATAATAATAGTAAATAGTAATAAAATAAAAAATAATCTTACAATGCAAACATGACAGTAGTAAATGCCTCCAGTTCTTATTGCTACAGTATCTTACTTACAGTGTTGCGTTGCCACTCGTTGTTGCTGGCACATCCCCACCCCACCTCCCCTTACACCCCCATCCCAGCCCTCTGATTCACAGTCTATCAAGGGATAATAAAAACGTCACACACAAAAACTTCATATTCAGAGTTGGAATTCACTGTCCCTGCGGTGTTGTGATGGCGCTTGTGTCACAGCTTACTAATGGACTTCCCTCACTGTCCCAAAAGCAGCAAAAAATAAGCAGTAAACATGAACGTACAATGGTGACAAGAGCACACTGGCATATAAGTTTTTTCTAGTGCTATGTAATGATGCTTGTCATATAATCTGGAGTCTAAAGAGATTTGGACAGTGAATTCATGCTCTGTACACACACATACACACAGACATACATCTGTCAAAGCCTTGTCTGGGCAGATTTCATTGCCGGCTTACACTGGCGGTGTATGCCTTTTTATTTATCCTAAAAAGTTATTCTTTCATAATTATTATTTTTTTTTGTAAATTTGCAAAAATATTAAACCCTCTTAATGCAAAATCTGAAAAAGAGCTGCTCCCTGAGAGATGCTTTGTAGTGCATCGAGCCTTAATGAGCAAGTGATTGTCTTTTAAAGAGTCACTGGTCTCTGATCTGTAGTCGGGTCAGGGGTTGAAGGAAAGATGCTGGACTTTGGGGGAACCTTTAAATGGACGTGGCGTGGAACAGATCAGTGTAAGCTGATTTTCTAATGCTGACATTGGTACTCACTCCCTCATGCTGTCGACATTGTTTTGTTCTCCGCATGGAAAAAAAATTGTGTATGGAAGGATAATAAATGTTAGGCGTTCCAGTGGTCTTAAGGGATACATTACTCGTCTGACTGCATCTGTGTCTATGGGAAATCAAAGATTTGGCCACTATGCATTTGCAAAAATCAGAAAACCTTAATTTTTTTAATTGCCTAAATAACACTACATCAGAGTCCGCTAATCATAGCATTCGAAGATGAAGTAAAAGTGCGATTTTTAGATTTAAAAAGTTAGTTGCCAGTCCGTCCAACATGTATTCAGGTAATAATAGTATCATTGGCTGATTAATTCTGTGCTAATGTTGTGTCAAGTGTCTCTTATTTTGGCTCAATTTGAAAGGGAGCTCTTTAGCTGTGCGGCTGAGATTTCACAGCATTTATTACTTTACAGAAGAGATTCACAGAGCATCTAGCGGCTGTATGCAGATACCACTGAAACATATGTACTCAATTTCAAATCATTCCTTCACCAGAAAAGACCAATAACGACATGCCCGGTTAAATGCCCAGTGAAGCCAGTGTGATTTTAAAAAGTGGCCAAAACAACAAAACAAAGAAACTAAGACAAAATGTAAGTGCTAATAATTATGGAATGACTAAGTAAAAAAACAAAAAGTGATTGTCTATCACAGCTTCCTTTTTTCAAATTGTTAATGTCATATTGCAGCTTTAAATGGTGTTAAGATGATTGGAGGCTATTCTGGATTTCTTCATATCTTTAATTCAGTGCTCTCCTTAGTGTCCTAACCCCAGTTCACATTGCATCACACTGAAAACACTGCAGAGTCTGTGGTGGAATGAGTACGGCCCATGGAAATGACTGTTAGGTATAACCATTGAGTGAAATATAGTGCATTTTAGTTAAAATGGCTACCTTGATCTGAACAGCTGAAAGCAGGAAGAAGAGGAAAAGAATAAGATCAGAAAGGCAGTGTGAAAATTATTGCTCTTTAGACAAAGGGTCCTACATATTCACAGCCCACAGAGTCTTTGTCACCCATGGACTGTGATGATTGTGCAAATAGTGATTGTAGGGATGAGGCATACAGCACTCATACAGGTTTGAGTAACTGAAAAGTGAATCCAATTCAGGTTTGTTTCATTTTTGTTGCCTTTTTTTGGTGGATATCTATACACATCTTCACCATGATTTTTAAGCACTTATGTCTGCCAAAATTTTATGGACAGGTCCTAATACATGAGAGATAAAGGTCTGGGTACAGGGGAATTTGGGAAGAGGTTTGGGGTTCATTGCAAGGTCCTAGTCTCTGATTAGCTGTTTGTGGCTGATTGTTCGAAAGCAGTCCAGCTTTTATTGGACGTAATTATTGCAGCGAGAAATAAACGATTGATAAGATGGCAAATCTGCCAGATTCTTTTTCTTGCAAAATAGAATATTTCTGTATATATCTCCAGCTTGAAAAGTAGTAGCCATTATTTTCTTTTTAAATCCTTCATATGCTCTCTTTACATTACTATAAGATCAGAAGGATTTAGTACCTTCTGTACATATGAACAAAATCCAGACAAGGCTTCTATATATCGACAAACCCAAATTGACTCCCGGTTTTTAGCCAGTGTTGTTTTACAAGTCTCAACTTTACAAATTCTGTACACAAGAAACTATCAAATAAAATAAAAACACGTAGACACGGTATAGTCAGCCACGGTGGACTGCTGTATATTTAAATTAGGACTAACTTATTTTAACAGAACAAGAAGTAATACTGGAATCCGCTCTCCACTAGAAGAATATCTACAATAGCTTCTCTAAATCCACAGTTCCCTCCCCCATCCAGCTTCTCCAACTTCACAATGTCTTCACGTGGAAAATAATTCAAACGATTTTTTTCAAAGTTAAATCATTTTAACTTACCCATTTTTTTTTTTTAAAGATTGACAGCTTAAAATTGTTCCTAGATGTTTTAACGTCTGTACATTACTGGTCAGTCAGTTCAGTTCAGGAGAGAGGTGGAAGCCCCGCTCAGGTTGTGGCTTGGGGCACGTTTCATTTATATATACATTCTTCAGACTGTATCGGTGAACAGAATGGGATAAGTGCTGGACATTCCTAGTATTGTTGGCGGTAACTCTAAGCTGCTAGCGGATGACTCCTCACCCACCAGCTTGAAATGTGCCCGGGGGAGCTTGGTAATATGTGGTTGCCACGATGATGACGTAGTCGACATAGCTGCTATCGTCTCGTTGGATGCGGCTGTCTTACTTTCTTGGTCCTCTGCTGGCGTCATTTGTTGCATGTGGACCACAGGCAGTCACTTGGGCATGGTCATGGCAGAGTTTGGGTCTGGGTTGAAGAGTTCTTTGTAGAGGGGAGGAAACAGGACATTGACTGTTTCTGGGTGGAGTTGCTGGAAGGACTGCAGCTCTTCAGTATGGAGTGTGCACAGGGCTGATAACGTTGGGATTCGGCTGATCAGCTGCCAGACAAGAGGGAGAGATGATCAAGGACAAGGAAATTTAAAGACGGACAAAGAGCAGACGGGGATAAGATTACAAGTCAGTCTTTGTACTGCTACTTCTGTTGTGTTTTTCCCCATTGATCCACCTGTCCTTCAAACTAGAGGAGCTCCTGTCTATGGTTGATTTGTCTTTTCGTCTCAGCCTATAGATTCATACATTTTAGGTCTCAGAGTCTATGCTGGTATGACTTCCCTCACTAAAAATTCCAGCCCTACCTTAGCCAGTGCATCTTCATCCATGTGGTTCTTCTGCATAATGTGCTGCAGAGCAAAGTAGATCTTCTCCTGGAGCTTCTGAACTTTCCGAGGCTCCATCAGCCACGGTCGATCTGAGGAAAGAAGAATAGACTCTTTTAGTGCCCACAGAGTTGACTGAAGGACTGAAAGTGAAGTTGATAGGGCTGTGAGGCCACTGTATAAAATGCTACGTGGGTAGGACTGATTATGCTGTTTGATACAGATGAATGTAAACATCTTATTTTGCTTACTTATAAGTGTTTTTAATTCAAGTGCTTAAGTCCATGCACATTGCTTCCTCTGTTATTATTATATAAGCAGATTTGCACTGACCTGTGGAAATTAGTACAGCTGCTGAGAACAGTGCGATCTCCTCCTCTGTTAGTTGCAGCGAGCACATACTCTTGGCAAAGTCAAACACTGCACTCACTAAGTCATCACAACCTTGGAGGGATGCACAGGGAACGACAAACAATAAGAGAAATTTTCATTATTTTCATTTTCTCTTGCTCTTTTGTTTTGTTGTTGTAATGTTTAGCTGTGCTCCTCATTCATACCAAGACAAAATGATTAGGTAGTAATGTCTTACCTAGGGCTTTGAACATCTGCATGCCTCCATACTTCCCTTCAAAGAGTACAGTGTTGTTGAGAGGGTTGAATGCCCTGCACATCCGCACCAAGACTACCTCCAAACAACCTGGAGAGAGATTGTGATAACTTTGAAGTTGATATACTCACCAAAAGTCAACCAGAGGAAGAAGCCACAGTATATTTACTGCTGACTTACACTGTCTGACCTCTGCTTACGTAAAGAGGTAGGTCTGGCCTGCCACTGACTGCTCATGTGGCTCACCTGACTTTAGAAGAAGGATCTGGTCATTCTGGCACAGTTCCATAAACCCTGAGATGCGCTTGGCAAACTCCACCACGTACTGGATTGCATGGGTGATCTGGATGGCACACTGCTGCCACAGCACGTCGCGGGGCTAGAACCAAACGAGACCCAGGTTAGGCTTGTGTACTTTTGTATCTACATTCATGTGAGTAAAAGAAATGAAATACATTTTTATTGCTATGACTGACGCTCTGTGATTTCAGGTGTGTTTCATTTCTATGATTAGTGGAAAAAACAGAACAAAACACTAACTCAGTAAACTGAATTTGAATGTCCACTATTGAACAAGCCTTTCTCATTACAAGTACTTCAAATATTCAAAGTTCAAAGCATTACTGCATTGAACACAAACATATATACGTCCATATTCCTTATATTTTCAGTATGTTAAAAGTAGCTGAAAATGAATGTAAATAAAAAGGAAAAAAGACCCCAAAAAGGACTTGGAGAATATAGAGATATATAGTACTTTGTAATTGTAAATCTTATGTTTGTATGGTGTCAACATGAAACCTCACCTTGCTCTGGTACATCTTGACCTCTTCATAGGAATGTGTCTGCCAGGCTAGCTGTTGTAGCTCCTCTGTTGTGTACTGACATGTCTCCAAGTGGGACTTGATAATATTTTGAGCAATACGGTCTGGAAAAGAGGATTATCCATTCATGTTGATTATTCATGTATTCCTTTACTTACACAATGTAAATTTTTTTTGTATATTTACTATAGAGTTGATATAGCAGCATATGTGTGTATGTTTAGGGGCGAGCAGGCCTGCAAATTACTCTGAAGCATTGTGCACATTGTGCTGCAGGTACTATGATCACTCTATGTTGAAAAAGAAAGAGACTTTTTTTTATTGCTGTCCATTTTCTACTTGATTTTATATTCCCTTGAATTAGTCTGAAGTGCTTGATCTTAAATAAATCTTAACTTGTGCTATCAGCCTTAGCTGTGCGTACATTAATATGACACCTTGTCAGCTATAAGTTTAAGCCTGTCTGATCTCCTGTTCTGCTCTCAGATTAGGACCCTGACTCACGCTCCTGAAAGGACTACTTTGTGAGCAAACATTCAAATTTCCATGTGGATAAGTCAGGTAGCTTTTAAATTATTCTGCTTTATCTTATTTGACAAATAGAGCAAAATGCAGTTTTTACCCAGCTCTCCCATGCTGACATTATTGGGCCCAAGCTGACTCTCTTGGTAGCCTCCATAGCTGAACAGGTTGGGTACTGGCGTCAGGTCATACACTGGCTCCTGCTTAATGTGCTTCATGCCCGACATGTCCAAACCTGACTGGTCTGGAGATGGCTGGGTGGAATCCATCCCATAGTATCCCCCAGGGACTCCTCCTCCATTACCATGGCCACCTTTGGGTAGCTCAATGACATGACCATTGGCATAGGTACCCCCAATTTCATGGTTAAGGGTGGAAAGTCCGTTGGTTAGGCTGGATGAGTAAACGCGTGCCAGAGCTTCTGCTTCGCCTGTCTGCTGTTGCCGCTGCTCCTGCAGTCGTGCCTGGTGCTTCTGGACCTCTGCATACAGGCTGTCACGCTGCTTCTTGGACATGCGTCCAAACTTTACAGCTTTATGGTGACAATAAATAAAATGTAGGATGAAAAGAACATAAAATACTTAAATCCACTTACTTAGAGTAGTTTTTGGCTCAGCTACAGATAGAGGGTTGTACTTGTATTTGACTGCACACTCATGCACCATAGATATAAATGTATATTTACTGGGCCTCACCATCTCTGGACATTCCTAGGGCAAGACATTTCTGCAGGCGGCAGTGTTGGCAGCGGTTGCGGTTTGTTCTGTCGATGAGGCAGTTCCTCTGGCGGGGGCAGGAGTAGGAGGCATTGTTCTGCTGACTACGTCTGAAGAAACCCTGGTTACATGTCAGCAGAGAATACAGGCTTCAGGTACCCGTTGAATACAGACTGTATGATGTTTCTGAGCAAATAAATCAGACTTTGATTAAACCACATGGTCTCACCTTACATCCCTCACATGTAATGACACCATAGTGGATTCCTGATGATTTGTCTCCGCAGATTTTGCATGGTATAACTTCGATTTGGGCTGTAAGAAAAAAGTGAGAACAAGAAAGATGCGCGTTACTAATCAGATTTTGGATAGAGCCTAGTTTGCGGTTGGAGTTTTGTGAACACCTTGTTCAGTAATCTCACAGATGTCAGACCTCAGCTGGAGGTCTAATTTGACGTTAAATGTACATAACCTCAGTGCTTGTACGAATTCGCTGAGCTTACAGTGTGCCTGCATACTGCGTTTGTGTCACCTTAACTTCAAATTCACAAGGGCACAGTGACATGTGGGCATTTATTATGTGCTTCTAAGTGTTTTCTAATGAATGGGACATCAAGGACTGCATACGCGCACACAGACACACATTAACACACACACACACAGACACACAAAATAACAGGATTGTGCATGTGGATTCTTTGTGTTACGCTTAAAGGACAGACCCCTGCAGGTTAGAAAGGTTGCCCATAATGAGAAAACACCAAAGGACCACACTTGCTCTTCAACTCTTATCTTTTCTCTCTTTCAAACACAGACACACACATATACAGACACAATGACTCCACCAACTCAAATGCTGTTAGTATTTAGCGGCTCTTAATCCACACGTGTACTAATTGAACTACTTTTTGTTCATTTGAGATTTTACTCACTGTGTATAGGCAGCTCCATGTACAGTCACAACCAAAGGCACTGAATATGAGCAACAGAAACTATTTCAGCACACAGAAGCACCTGTCATGGGTGCCTTTGAACTTAGTGTCCATACTATATGGAAAGAGAAAGCTGCAGTTCCTGTTAAGAGATATGACATGGATGTAGAGGTAGGCAGGTATGCTGCTGAGATGGCACAGTCTCTATAAAGAGATTAGACAGCCTATCTAATCCTAAATTATTTCCCGACGAGCTCGTTCCCTCCTCTGCTGATCGCTGGCTTAGCCACAGCTGAAATAGCCATTCACATGTAATCTCCTTGCATACTCCCACCTGTGGGAAATTCTGCATGTTTTATGAATTTCCTGAGAAGTTCAGAAACAGATGAAGTCAATAACCTATGTTCATGTTTGCATGAATTTTGACTAACGGATTCCTCTTATGCATGCGTCTCTCAACTATGCATGTGCACACTGAAGGGCAGTTTTACAGGTTTTAGATGTGTGTTGTATTAGTTTTGTATTTATTTGAGCCTGTGTAGGTTATTTGGTTTGGCAGAGTCGAT
>VUQS01021731.1:0-17007 GCA_015108495.1 Heterochromis multidens | reverse complement strand
TATATATATATATATATAAACCATATATATATATATAGTTTCAATAACTAAAGATTAAGAGAAAAAACATTTTCTGGTAAGTTGGGTTTTTTGGGGGGGTTTTTGCCTCTTGGATGGTCCTAATGTGATGTGTGTGTGGGTCCCAGGGCACATGCCCAGAATGCCCATAATAATCAGGCCCAGAACAAATGTCAAATAAATGAAGAATAGCAGGTAGTTTAAATCCTGTTCCTTTGTTTGATGAGTTCTGATTACTTAAACAAAGGAAGTATTTAACTATGAATATTTGATGGTAATTTCCAAATTAATTACAAAACACTTTCAATGGAATCGAGATAGATTATTTTCCATGTGATGACTTACACAATGAAATAATGCTAGTGTATTTTAGAGAGTAAAACTATTCAACTGATAGAAACTTGAAAGATTTTATTTTGCTCACAAAATATAGAAAACTAGACATTTGTACTCTGCAATTTGCCTGAATGTTCTAAAACATTTGCAGATGCTGCAAAAGCACCTGCAAGTCAGTTAACCTTAGAGAAATGATAGTCTGGTACTTTAGAAGCCTGTACGACAAGAGTTTTGAGGAAATTAGAAGATAAGGAACACATTTCTAGAGTTCACTCTCACTCTGTCTCAAAATATCTAAACATTTTAATCACCTTGGTGTACAGTGACTTATTCATTGACATAAAAGCTTCATTTGATCAATTAATTAAAGATTTTGGGTGAAAAAAAAAGCCCTTGAAAGTTAACTATAGTCTTGTTGCTAGAAATATTCTAAAGCAATGGAGAAAAACCGTTAGACTCTCAAAAGGTCAAAGGTGGAAAAATGTGATATACAGGTGGAAGAATGTTGCTATCTGCTATCAGATCAAGTTTGGGTTCTCATTAACATTCTACATAATATACTGTAAAAGGGCGAGACCAGTTAGAAATACAAAATGGCAATAAGAATAAACTGAGTTATTTCCTGTTGTTTTGTTAACATTTAAAAAAAGAAAAGAAAACTTCAGCCATGAACATCCCTTGAGAACATGGCACTCAGTCACCAGTATGTATACATATGACTGGTTATGGAATGGATCATGAGGAAGTGCCTTCACATACAGTGCGAAAAGCCCAAAGAGAGCAGTTTAATTTCAAACACTTTACTGATACCTGCAACTTGAATAAGTAAGCGTGACGGACAAAAGAACATACCAAAACACTGAGGCCGGCTGACACTTAAGTAAAATATCTGACCACAAAGCACAATGCTTGACATTGCTTTTAAACCCTACTCCATAGCCTGTAGCACTGAAGCTGTCGCCTTTTCAGGTGACTTTTGGTTCCAGATAACTAGACCTGTGAGAGCACTGTGGACCCTACTCTGGCTTACTGTGGTGTGAAATTGCATACGCAACCTTGAAATGATTCCCACAATAGCAGATGGTCTTAGCAATGGAGAAAAATACATTTTGCTCGCCTGTCTGAAGAAGGAAGGTGACAATAAACGAAAGGTTGATTAGAAAACGGCACCTGGGGGGTTATGACAGGTGACAGCAGAATGAGCCTCTTCACATTCCTAACTGAAGAAAAATAAATTTCATCTTTGATGAAGCATACTATAAAAAGGTTTATTATTGTCTTTTTGTTAAAGTATGTAGCTTTATTTCTGTTTTTATAGTACCTGGGCCTGAAAGGATGAAAGGTGATTTTAGCTTTGACATGTTCACAGGAAAACAAAGTAGAAGCTCTTAAAGAACATCATTAAATTATTATTATCTGCCCTCATTAAAAGAGCAGACAGGCAAACTGATGACACACAGATACATTAAACATGTTTAGGAATTAAGAAAAGTATAATATAAATACAAATACAATATAATATAAATAATATAAAGTACAAAAGTAAAATGTGACTGCAGGTACATAAATACAAACTTTTGCAATGTTCTAGAGAACAAGAGAATGTAGCTTCATATTTTTTGTAGCTCATTCCAAGTATTTGAACCCAGATTTTCCAAATTTAATATGAACATGAGATATAGCTAATGTTACAATGTCCTGAGACCTGACACTGTAAGTAGGGGAGAGCCAGGCAATTCTTGCACTAGAGTCTTCTAAATAAATATCATACAAAGCTAATGTCTTCTTTTTGTTATGGACTGCCATCCCAGTATTTCAGGGAAGATGCCCTGTGTAAGAGTGTTGCAATATAGAGTGAGGGAAAAAAAAAGGAAAAGTAGCTTGATGTGATACATAGAAACAAGCAGTTTCAGTGTTCATATAGAACCATGCATATGAACAATATTAGCATAGTCAGTTTGTTTCTTTGCAGAGCTTTTTTCAGATAACCCATATCAAATGCATCTTACTGAGCAGGATATAGATGTTGGTGGTGCTCATCCTATCAAGCAGTGCATGTTTGGTCAGCCAAGGCCCAGTGTGCCTTTGAAAATGTCAAAGTTCTCCTGTGTTTTTCTCCTGTATTAGCAGCTCCACAGTTTGACCAAAGACCTTTATTGCAGGTTAGTGCCAATTGGGTACCTTTCCAAAAAGTTTAATCCATATTTCATGTGAATCTAGGCTCAGAAACTCCTCTGCACTGTTTTGCACTGTCTCCAAAGTCCCAACCAGTGTCTAATACGATGAACTGTTTAAAAGGCACTGATTTTGTGATGCCTTTTAGTTGCCTAGCACATCTTTGTTAATGTTGCCTATTTGTGCCATTGTACTATTTGACTTGGAGACAGGTCCAGGTAGACTGTTTAAGAGGACTTGGCTAACCCTTTCTTTGAGAAGCAACAGTAGGTGCTTGTCCACTTACAATCTTTCCGCACTCAATATTTTCCCATTCCTTTAGATTTTTCATTTGGGTTGGTTTGTTTTACCTCTTTTTTCTTGCAAACTTCCACTTACTTGTACCCATGCACTGATTACACTACTAATACTTGTACCCATGCACTGATTACAATACTAATACTACTACTACTACTATATAGCTTTTCTACATTTCGTTATAATAAAGTTTGATTATTTAAATTTAGCATTCCCTGTGTGGTCTCCCTTATTTGGTCTGAACTCTGACCAGGTTCATGACAGAGTTCCATATGGGTTTTAACAGTTCTTGTATTTATAATAATCAGCAGTTTCACATTTCTGACAATATAATAATAGATGTATAACATAGGCTGAAAATTGTGAGTAGAATGCAGGTTTCTGAAATGTGTCCAAAACTAGATTCTAGATTCACAAAGACCAGATAAAGAGAAGGGCAAACAAAATAATGTCATCTGCATAAAAATGCACAACAGTTTTGAATGGCAGAGATAATATTGTTTGTGTTGTCACTGCCCTCTCGGTGTGGCCAGGCTTACTATGTGTTTTCCCCTGTTTGTTCCTCTGTGTTGCTTTGTTCCTACAATTACTGGCAAAATTTATGGATTCACCACATTTCAAGGATGTTAATTCAAATTTTTTAGTTGGTAGCAACTGATCACAGATATGACACCAAATCTTTTGTTTAATGGCTAAACATGCTTTGTGAAACACAACAAACAAATCTAATTTAATTATTTTAATTAAAGCTAGATGATGTAACACAAGTAACCCACCTCCTTAAGCATTTATGGCCTGAATTCTTTGAGGCATGGTCTTAACAATTAAAAAAACAAAATTCTTCATCAAGCTGGTTCCAACTTTCTCAGATAGTGGTTGACAGATCTGCTTATCACACTGGATCTTTGTATCTGAACTTTTTTTTTTTTTTTCAATTTCCACCATAAATTTTTACTCTGATTGACATATAGGTTGGTGCCTATCCCAGTTGTCATAGGGAAAAGGTCAGGGTGCAAAATATCCCTTAAATTAAAATTATTTAATTTGTTTGAGGTCTAAGCTGTGGTATATTTTTTGCTACCAAGTAAATACAATGTAATACAAGATGCTGACATTTATAAAGCGCTTTTCTAGTCTAGTAAAACAGATTACTGTACATCAAAGTGTGGTGATTACTTAATGGAAGTTAATTAGTTAATTTGTTTGTTAATAAATGGGTGTAGATTTTGGTTTAAACTGTGCTATTTGTCATGCCTCATGAGCCGCGGCACTGTATAAGGGGAATAACAGAGGTCCAAGAATCTGTTCCCGTGCAACGCCTGTACTAGTGGCAAGGGGGAATTACCTGAAAGCATATGAGACTACTGTTTAAGTTCTACTAGAAAGAGTCATAAAACCAATTATTGGGATGTTCATAGTGTGATGATCAGCCGAATCAAATACTTGTAATTGGTCTATCAAAAGTGCCACACAGTAATAATGACTACACATTCTGCAGCTGTTGTACTGTGATATGAAATAAATCCTGATTGCTCTGATTGCAGATTGAAGTTTTATTTGCCTCTATATACAGTTTCAGTTCAACATTTACTAGAGACTCTACTAAAAGAAGAAGCGATATGATGAAAATAAAGGAAAGGTACACTACTGTATAGTTCAAATAATCAGGATACGACACAAATCAGATAATGCGAACAGTCTCGGGGGCCACTGCAAGTGCAAAGCTGATAATAATCGAGAAATTTTAAAAAAGCAATTTTCTGACATTCTTATTGTGTGCCAAAGTACACATTAAACAAGGGATCCAGTTAAAGATGCTGAATCATAAAAAAGCAGTATGAGTGGAATGGTGCTCTAAAACCTGACTGTTTGTTTGGTGACTGTGATTTATGAGGCAAATTCAGATGGAACCATTTTCTCATTAGAGAGAAAAACATTGAACCAACCTCCTCTCTTACAGCTTAGTGAACTAAATGCTCAGTGATTGATGCTGACGCTGATGTGGTTAGTGCACATTCAGACTCCCAATCTAAATTGCAGATGATGTCAGAGCACATGTGGCTGCCATCTCTGCACTCTTTTATATTCAAACAACATGGACAAATAATGAATTACTTTTAGGAGGTCAATAGATCCACATCACTTATACTTGTTGATTTAGTGTCATTAGCTATTTAATCACAGCAAATATTCAGTGCAGACAGAATTTAAGTAGACAACTGCCAACTGTTGCTTCACATTTCTCTATACTTTCTTTTGCTTCTGTGCTTTAGCATCCTTTTATGGTCATCCCTCATCAAATACCCTTTGTTTTCCTCCACGCTTATCTTGGGTTCACACCGCAAGCGTCCTAATCAAGTTACTAAGTCCATTTATCTCTTGCATTGAGGAATCAAAGAACCATAGCTGATTGATCATCAGTGAGCTCAGTCGTGATTTGTCCAGCAAATCAGATTTGCATGCATTCTCTGCTAAATGGATTTTGTTTTCATTTTCTGTGGCAAGTGTCAAAATGGACAACACTGTGATTACAATACTTTGAGTTCTTTAGATCTTCTGTTTGATAGAATATCTACCTAAAAAACCCCATGTGAAAAACTGAAAGGAAACATCAATCTTCCCCATGAAAGTTATTAGTGTTGTCCTCATAAGTTTACATACGCTGGCAGAATTTGTGATATTTTTTTGGCCATTTTTCAGAAAATATGAATGATAATACAAAAACTTTTCTTTCACTCATGGTTAGTGGTTGGGTGAAGGCATTTATTATACAATTGTGTTTGTCCTTTTTAAATCATAATGACAACAGAAACTGTCCAAATGACACACACACATGCATATTAGCAGTGAAGATTTGCAGTGACTGTAAATCATCCTTATGTTTTCATTATCAATTAAAGATGATATTCTTCCAGATACTGGTCTGAAAACCATTGACACTGGTTGTTTGCTTAAACATCTAAAGCAGTATTTTACAAATGCCTGAAAATGTTATTTTACAAAATAGTTTTACCTTTCTATACCTAACCAGATGTTACACTGTGCCAGTTTTGGTTTTCTGGGATGAAGGTTTACAGTCATGGGAGGAATCCAGAGAACTATTTGATTAACTCTTTTCTTTTTTTTTTGATTAATCATATTCTACTAGACTTCTGTTGCTCATTTATTATCTCCCATGGCAAGGGCCTGGGGCCACCTGGTTCCTGCTGGCACAACACACCTCCTCTGACTGAACTGTCTGTGGCTGAGTTGCATTGAGGGTAATTTAAGGGCCAGGTTTTGATGAAAGAAGACTGAATAATGTGTGGAATAAAACATATCTGGTCCTGCTGCATTCTAAGTTGGCAGATAATTTTTGGAATACAGCATGGTGATGGTGCAGTGGTTACTACTGGCCCCTCACAGCAAGGAAATTCTGATTTCAAACCAGATTTTATATAAAAGATGAACACAGCCACTATTAGTTTCAACTTTAGCATTCTGGATGTTATGTTGTTTTTTTATTGCCCAAATTTACCAAGATTTGATGAGAAGGACTGCTAAATTATCAGCTAACACTAGCAAGCTGTGTGCACTACATCCATACAATCTATGGACCTGGCATGTTAACAGACACATATAGCGGCTAATAATTAACAAAAGAGAACTTCTTCCCAAAAGCTATAGTATAAATGACCGCACAGCAAACCATTTTGTCTGTTAATTCTGTTAAAAATGCTGTAAATAGCACCAGTGCTACAAACACCAGCAAGAAGTGCGATTTAATGATTGAAATTAGCAAAGGTGAAGTGCAGCAGACAGCTGTCGTCAAACAAAGCGGTAACACCCCTGTGCCGTTGTTATGTAGGGGTAAATTAGCAGATTCATTAACATGAAACTCTAGTAGCCCTTTTCCACTAGTACCTACTCGGCTCGGCTCGACTCGGTTTTTAGGGTTTTCCATTAGGTAGTAGTACCTGGTACCAGGTACTTTTTTAGTAACTGTATGGCCGGGGTTTCAAGCGAGCCAATCCGATCCGAAAATGTGACATCTGGACTGCTTGTCACTGATTGGCCAGGGAGGGACATCACTGGATGAGTCATTAGAGCAACACAACGAGGGAAATGGCTACACGATGTTTCATCTCACCATCCACAGCCTTCTCTAACTGTCTTCTTTTACCCCGAGTCTGACAAAAAGCCATCGGACTTTCAGGGTGTCTTGCTATAACGACCCCACCCACATTGATGTGGTACTCAATTGTAATGGAAAACGACCGAAACAGAGTCAAGTTGAGTCGAGTCAAGTCTCAAGTGGCCACACAAGGTACTGCAGTTTTTGGCACTCCCATAATAGCTTTATTTGTGTGTCTAGAACCCAAGGACTTTTATCGAGATACACAAACTCTTCCATGCTCCACAACTGTATAAATACAATGTCTGCTTCTGACTCAAGTGTGTATTTGTGTGTGGAGCATGTTTGGACAGGTCAGCTCTAATGATCATTAGTGATAGGTGGGGTGGGGGTAAAGCTTTGGAAAGAGTCTCCATGAAGCTCTATTTATAGCAGACCTGGTCCAGAGGCATGAAGCCCACAGGGAGAAAAAAACAAAGTCATAGATCAGCCTGAGGGGAAGTAATTAGGACAGATATTTAAACTGAATAATGCAGACTTGCTGAAATATTGAAACCACCTAAACTTTATTAATTAAGTGGTAATCTGGTGAACAGACTTGTTTCATGTCTCCCTTATTCTGTGCCAGTTGAATTATTCAGGGACACGAAGGCATACAGGACAGATAACACTCCGTACATGTCATCAGTACTCTCGTTAAGAGATGATTAAAGGCACGCTCCACCTCAGCACTCGTGCGTCAGCAGTCTGCTATTACAGTTGATATGGTTCTGGAATAACCACCATAGTGAGTCAGTCACACTACAGTAGTCTAACAAGGTCACTTTGAAGTTGCTGCAGTGCAGAGTCAGTGAAGATTTGTTAGGAGAGTTTTAAAATGGTATTCAATTACACATGGCTAGTCAGGCATGTGTGCTTGAGCACACAGAGAGACACACAGACACTTGGTCACATGTAAGTCAGTGAATGCACCACACTGTATACCCAGGGGTCAAATAAACAGTTCCACTTCAGTAGTATCTGGTAAACAAATACCACGGTTAATTTACTCTTTTGCTGCCTGACATAGTCATGTCCAAGGTTACAGTTGAAACTTGCCCTCTGCTTCTAATCCCTTCTCCATTTTTCTACTTCTTCTCTTAGTCCTCTTATCCATCTTCTCTCGCTCCCGCTCACTCTCTCTCATGCACTTTCTCATTTTAGTCTCCCCCTCTCTTCTCTCCCATCTCTCCTTTCTTCTTTTGTTCATGCTGCTTGAGTTTCACAGATGGAGTGACTTGAGGCGATGGCAGTTATGCAAAACACAGTTCAAATAAATGTAGGGCTCCCACAATGAAAATGGTATAAAAGGCATGCACACAAACACGCATCCAGCTCCTTTATGGTATGAAAATTTTGTGGTGGAGGCAGTAAAATACATTTAGGATTTCATTATTATAAAAGCAGGAAGGTTTTTTTTTTTTGTTTTTTTGAGTGGGTGCCTGGCCAAAATGAAACCAACCAAGAGAGTAAAAATATACACATCAACACAAATTTAGGAAAAAGAATCTAGATCAGTCTGACCCTGAGCGGATTAAACTGTAATCGAGGGAAATGAATTATTCGCTCAACAGTACAAAGTCAATAAGATGTCATGTGATTGCTGCTCTGGTTTTTTTGTTTTTTACATATGGGTAGTTAGTATGCCTTATGTTGTACAATACAGTACTGTATACTATGTATGTCATATGAAAATCTCAATACTGAATTTTTATGTATTTTATTATTGGTGTTTATAAGAGTTGATTATAATTGTAACAAAAAGGGTGATGGATAGTCTTATCACATCTAAAAGCTAGCTTAGGTTAGCTAGCTAACCTTATGAATATGTCCACATAGTGTGTTTTTTTTTTATATCATAGGAAACATACAATGAGCTACACAAGCAGTGAGCTCAATCACTGAGCATTTTCCCCTTGGATTTGTACCAATGACACAGGTGAATCGAACAACATTAAACATCCACTAGTTTAGTGGGTAAGCTAGTGGGCATTAGCCCAAACAGTCATACCATTCTTTGGTAGGACAGCTTATGCAGACTGGGTCACTGACTTGATCTTTGGCCCACTTCCTCTTATGATTCAGTTCATGGACATTCTGGAATTTTTCTGTTCAATCTGCTGGAAAAATTCAAAATTCATTTGCCCTCCATTATGTTGAGCCTTCCCGGCCCAGACCAGTAATGCAGGTCCGCTATGTTTCACAGAAGGCACAATGTTCTTATGAATGCAAGGTTTTCATTTCTCCAAATATATCTCCTCTCTATTAAACCAAGAAATTCTACAATACTGTGCAAAACTCTTGCACCACCCCTCATTTCTTGACATTGTACTTCCAAGGAGCCAGACTTTCTTATATATTTTTCCTTTTAAATGGTCTTGAGCAATACTTCTGCAATAGTTCTCCAGGCTTTCTGAAGGTCCTTTAAACTTTTTCTTTGGATAGTGTCTGCCTTTTCACTCATTTTCAGTCTAGTCCTTGTGCTTGACCATTTTAGCTGAAAATTTGTGGAGGCCTAACAAACTATCTACAGCAGATGAACAGTGTCTGAAAGTAGTCATATGTCAATATGTACAGAGGAGCTCAGGAGAGAGAGACAATGAGCGTCTACAGCCACAAGTAAAACACGGTGGAGGTTCGATCATAGTTTGGTGCTCATTTCAGGCAGTGGTGTTAGAGATCTTGTCAAAATTGAAAGAATTGTTCATACAAAAGTAGTGTCAGATTTTGATCCACCATGTTATACCATCTGGAAAGCTTCTGATTGGTAACAGCTTCATTTTTCAGCATGATAATGATCATGCTGAAACACACTGCCAATGGAGTAAAAGCATACCAGGAAATAAAATTAAAATTAAAACTAAAATAAATAAAAAAAAGACACACACATACAACACATGTTGGCAGAACAGAACAAAAGGCAACCACCACAGAAAAAAAAAAAAGCCTTTGATTGTCCTTCGAGAAGCCTGGAGAACTATTCCTGAAGACTACTTAAAGAAAGCTTGTCTAAGAGAGTTCAGGCTGTGTTGCAGAATAAAGGTGGTCATATCAAATAACTTTCAAGCCCACCCCCAAAAAAGGTTTCTATTTAAAAAGGGGTTAACTCAAGAAGACAGTTATGCTGCTACATCAGTCAAACAATGGATGTCAAACTAAAATATTCTTAAAAGGAAAGAAGTGGATAATAATCAACCAAAAGGAAACACTTCTGCTGACAGAAGGCACTAGTTAATCACTAGTAGCTAGAAACACACCACTAGACTCACATTCAAACACCATCAAAGTGCACCACTACACAAACCTTTGCAGGCTGAAAAACACAACTACCCACTAGTAGTCCAGAAACACGCACCTAAGCTCGCCACAGTACTGAAGCTGGCTCATACTGATAGACTGAGCAGCTCTTCACCAGCTTTTATACTGCATGGTGGCTAACTGCTGAGTGAAGCCAGCTGTGCACTGGCTTTTCAGGAGAAACAGCTGGCAGCTGAACTCAGGACAGAAGAAAAACAGGGCACACCCACACAACACACAGAAGGCCTGCTAGGGCCACAACACTTGTTGAAATGACAAAAAACTGTTTTTGCCTTATATACTGTATTTATATACTGTACTGTAGTTTCATTTATGTTTGCTCATGTTTCAAAAAATTGCTGCACTTATTTCCCATTTTCCTAGCAAATTATAGAGAAATGAGGGGTGGTTCAAGACTTTTGCACAGTACTGTATTTTGGTCTCATCTAAAGCTGGGCCAAGTTCCGTCCTGGGTTTCTTTTGCTCTTGGAGTGATTTCTGTCGGTCGACCACTGGTCTTGGCTTGTATTTCTTTCATTTGAATTTAATCTGACTGTGAAATGGTGAAGTCCAAACTCTTCACAGTCCAAACTCTTCTTGTTTTGTAACCTTTTCCTGCCTGATTAGCATCAAATGCTCTCTTTTGGAATACAGAGAGAACATGTTGAGAGGTTTAACCAATCAATTAACCAGGAGGATGACTTAAAAGGCAAATCCTGCTAAAATCTCTGTTCACTCATCTCCAACAGTTTATTAGGATTGTGAAAAATTCATTGCCATCTAAATATTCTTTATTGACAAAGTCAGAAAATGCTTTTAATAAAAGTATGTCAGATTGAAAAATGATCATATTGGTCATATTTGTCAAATGGTGACAGCACAATAAAGACAAAAGTCCTACTCTTGCAATACAAATGTCTTTCCTGGCAGCTAAAGTATGATTAACCTTTCTTGATTAGATGGTTATTATTACGTTAAGATTTTGATACTGGTTTAATACTGAATTCAACCTAACATTCACAACATTAACCTGAAACAACAATCTTTTACAATCCATTTCACAGTCCTTGGTATTCCAAAATGTAACCACATGTCAAATGCAAACTCTATTGTCCACTGTCCACCCCGTGTTTTGCAGACCCACCATCCACCCTGCCAGTCTCACTGCATGTGAATTGTGTGGTCTGCTCGAAAAAACAGGAATCCCAACAACAATTGAATTACCTTCCATAAATATTTAGAAAAACAAGAGAATGCTATATCAGTGTAATTTCAAGGTTGCATTACACTGCCTCTGAAATCTTCTCAAAGACATTTATGAAGTTGTACTCACATACACACACATAGAGAAGCAGAGATGGGACAATCATGTGAAGAATTGTTGAAAACATTTCTTGAAAAGTTCAAACCCTGCCTTAGGTTCACACTTCAGTGTAACTGGCCAATCATTACATAAGTGGGTGGCTATGCTGTGTTATTGCAAATGCAGCCTTCACCTCCAGTTACAATGTCAAAGTGTGGGAGCAGGGAGTTTTAGACACTGTTAGACAATCCTGCAAATGCTTCATTAGCAGCAGCATACTGAGACCCTGAAGGCATATTGAAGCTCCCTTTTCCTCGGAGTGCAGCTTGCACATCTAATTCTAATCCGTTCCATTAGTAAAAATCAACAATTTAGCACAGTATACTATAAATAAAAGCAATCATATCATTTAGGAAATCTCTGCCAGCAATTCCCTGATATCCCTGATAATAATTTTTCATGCAGCTTGGGCTAAGGTGATCTGATTTGAATAATGCTTAGTCAGCAATCACTCCCTCTTTATTGTCAGGCATTTATGTTGCGAGATGGGCTTGGTCTTGACGACTGAACATTGCTTAGCATTATCCCTGAGGTGCGGGGTCAATCAATACAGCCAGACCCGTCCTTTAGGAAAATGCAGATATGTGTAAAATCAATACTCCTGTGTCATCACCTCTCATTTCAATCAGGGTGGTTGAGATATGACACCATAGCAGCTCCCCTGGGAATACCATTGTACATTGTGATGAATCTAAATGGGTTCCTCTTACTTCTTTGCATCTGTTCTGCTGTCTCCTCGCCTAATTTCCTGTAAGTTTCAGGAACTGTCCTCTACCGTGTTACATTATGAATTTCAAAATCTATGATATCATTAATCAAACTGTCTAAACTATCTTGAGCTTGTGCAGTCAACAAGCCTGTCCCTTCTCAGGACTAGGCAAAGTCAGATGCCTACTGCACTTGTCCCCATGTTAGTCTCTCTTTCTGAACATAAGCCCAAATTTGCTTCTCTTTCTAAAGGCCAGAGAGAGTAGTTGTTGAGGTTGAGAAATATTTCGGGTTGTACTTTCTACAATCTCAAGACAATCTTAAGACAATGGCAAAAAATATGTTTGATAAGGTAAAGTTCTGTAGATTGACTCTTCAGGTGAGAAATCAAAGTTTAAGTAGTGGGTAAGTTAGTGCCCACTAGCTTACCCACTGAGCTAGTGGATGTTGAATGTTGTTTGGTCGCATTTTGTTGTCTTTCATATAGACTCTTTGTAAAAGAAGTTACATTGTTTGATCCACGTGATCACAGCATTTCCTATTCACACTAGAGCCTGTACTTTAGTGTCATTATATATATAAGATTTGCCACGGCACTCAGGTGGTACTCTGGTCTTACAACCTTGTCCTGTGTCTTTGTCAGAGTCTGAGGAGAGCCTGAATCTATGTCTTGAATTGAGCTTTCTGTCTGTCTCAAGCTGAGCCTTTTACTTTGTGTAAACCCAAAGATCAAAGACACCTGTATGCCTAAAATGAATGCATTGCATCTCCTGAGCATGAACTTATCACCCCTCCTAGACAAGATTTGTGTTTGCATAAGTCAGAGCTTAAACCTTTCTGCCTCTGCCAGATATCCTCTCTCTGTCTGAACCTGAGCCTGAGTTTTCTGTCTGAGACGAGCTTGAAGATGCCATGCTATTTGAGCTTAGCTTGAACCCGTTTCCCTGTGTTAGGCTGAATCATTTTGTGCTTCCCAGTCTGAGCCTGAATGTTACAGTCAACTTATTTGTCCTAAAGCTTTCTCTGTGCCCAAACCCAATTGAATCAGAGTGTGCCCCTCTATCTTTGAAGAGTTAATAGTCAAATAATAGAGCTTTAATAAAGCTTAATTTTAATGTATTGGTTGACTGGCAAACAGATCCGCTTGAGCAGCACATACCCAGTAATCAGCTGCAGTGAACCATTGTTATTTCCTCGCTGCTAATTCTAACTCAAAATTGTCTCAGCTGTTAGACTATCAGAGCAAATCAGTCTTCTTGCACTACATACGTCAGTGGCTTTCTTTTATTGTGATGGAAATGTCCCCACAGCAACAGGAAAATCGTTAGTGTTAGCACATTGCTAACTAATGTGTTGACTAATGTGTTAACATTACCATTAGCTTGATTGCATGTCCACAGAGCTGTGTAATGTGCAGAAGTGTAATGCTAGAAGACAATAAGACATTGTGGAAACTTTAAGACCTATTTGAAGTCAGTGAACAAAGACTGTGTTGATTATCCTGATATATTTTCATCTTAGCTTTTGTGCTTCAGTGCAAGTTCAGCTGGTTGTCAGTCAGCCCTTCACACCTGTTTGCTTTTACTCATACACTCTATACTCGCATATGCATTATTCTAATACAGCTGAATCCCCATAAGCTGTTCTTATTTACATATTTTTCTCTTTCTGTTGTCAGATGACTTTGAAATAGGGACTCAAACACGGCCAATTAAAACTATACTGTTAACCAGCCGTCACTTCTGAGCCATTTTCAAGCTGCTGCTCTGCACTGCTAAAATCCTGACTTTATAATCACAACACTGTCTGACAATCAGCATACACACAAGTTAATTACTGTTGCTGTGCTGCGATTTTGTCATGTTTACATATAAAATGATCACTCAGTGAGAAAGTTAGGAGGCACAGAATGTCACATTCACGCCTGCCCTGCAGTCACCACCATAAACACTACTAAGCTGCTTCTGCTACTTGGTTGGTACTAGATTGGATCACCCAGAGGAACACTCAGTTCTGATTGGTTATAACATTGTTAGTTGTATCTGACTAAAAATTGTCCCAGCCATCTGGCAGGCAGAGCTCGGCACAGAACCCCCAAATACAAATCCAATCAAAAGCAAATTTCTTCACCAATTTATACATCAAAGTTTTTGTACTCTTAGACTCTCTAACAGTCATGGTTTTCGAATAATCCTGACAAAGTGTTCCAACCAAAACTCTGATTGGCTTTGTTTCTACTTCCGACTTTACTTGAATATTTCAGTTTTTAATTACTTATCTCTCATTTGCCACTAAATTTCTGCAGGGGCATAGAATGACACAGGTCCCCTCAAAAAATATGACTGGTCATCAGAATAGATTGCTGTTAAGCTAACAATACTCAACACCATTGGATGAGAGCATGGACAGGACCAGTGGTGGAATGTAACTTAGTATATTTATTCATTTGCTATACTAAGGAACAGTTTTACTGTGTGTGTTTGTGTTACGCTGCTTTCTATTTCCACGTCTCGATATTTCGGATGTAAATATTGTCCTATTGTCCATTTATTCTAAAACTTTAACTACTTATTATTTTTCACATTTTAAAATAAATGTACTTATGTATTCTACTATATTATTATAAAGTTACTCAATGGCATAGAGGTAATTAAAATAATCATGCAATCAAGTGATATGCAAATTAATTAATCAATTATTATGATCCAATAATATGTTAAATATGATTCTAAAAAGCGCCATTCTGCACAATGAGTATGTTTACTTTAGGGATTTTAGCATATTTTGATGCTAAAACTTTTCTCCCTTTACTTATGTGGATTTATGAAAATTTACCTTAGTAAAGAGACTAAGTAGTTGTTTCACCACATTGCAAAAGAGTTATTCAGTACAAAACAACTTTCAGGCTCGTGTGCAGGGTCACTTTTTATGTAATAGCTTCAGTATGATGGCACAGGGAGGCACATGAGCTTGCAAATTGTGCCCAATGTTTGCTATGCCAATTTTCTACACTGTATTTATTTTTGATCAAACATTCTGATTTCCCGTGGGTCTACTTGCCTTGTTCTTGTTCGCCCCTGCTGACAACCCATTGCATGCCCCTGCATTTCAAAAGAAATGACTTTACTTCTTGACATTTAAGTTATATATCTAGATAGATACATGTATAGGACTAGAGCTATAATTCTTGTAAAAAATGCCAGTATTTTATGCTTCCAGCTTTTTAAACATGCAGTTTAGCTGCTCTGACTTTCAGTAATTTCAGGGTTTCGGCTGCTGGTTGGACAAAGCATGCAGTTATCACTTGAGTTCTGAGGCGATTCTCTGAATTTTCACAAGCCATTCCTTTTAGTTGGCTGCATACAGGGACCTGCTGAGACAATTTGTGCTTTCATTTAGAGGTGTGAAATAACAATTCTGAGTTTTTCTTACTTACTTAAGCCACCCTTCAGCAGCAGAGTAGTCTGAAAAACATTTAAGAGGCAGCCAAGTCCACAAGTGACCCATTTAGCTGCTGTGCAACCTTTTCGAAAACCCCAAGCTTCATCAACTGCTTGATAGCAACACAACTATTCACAGCATCACAGTAAAACAATGAATCACAGAAATGCAGATAGGCTCGCCAATTGATACTTTTTTGCACCAAACCAGTCCCTCACATGAAAGAGGTGTTGGCAGCAGCAGCTCGTTTAGATTTAGGACTAGAGACACTGACACAACCAGTTTGGAACAGTACTAAAATTATGGGTATACAAGTGCTGTACAAAGAGCAATCTGTGAACTGTAATGAGCTAAAACATAAAATATACACATTTTGGGGATATACACTGCTTAAAAAAATTAAAGGAGCACTTTCTAATGAGAGTATAGCATCAAGTCAGTTAAACTTCTAGGATATTGATCTGGTCAGTTTAGTAGCAGAGGGGCTTGTTAATCAGTTTGCTTTGGTGTTGATTAAATTAACAACAGGTGCACTAGAGGGGCAACAATGAGACAACCCCCAAAACAAGAATGGTTTTACAGGTGGAGGACACTGACATTTTTCCCTCCTCATCTTTTCTGCCTGTTTTTTCATTAGTTTTGCATTTGGCTAGGGTCAGTGTCACTACCGGCAGCATGAGGTGATACCTGGACCCTACAGAAGTTGCACAGGTAGTCCAACTCCTCCAGGATGGCACATCAATACGTGCCATTGCCAGGTTTGCTGTGTCTCCCAGCACAGTCTTAAGAGCATGGAGGAGATTCCAGAAGACAGGCAGTGACTTTAGGCACGCTAGAAGGTCCTTAACCCATCAGCAGGACCAGTATCTGCTCCTTTGTGCAAGGAGGAACAGGATGAGCACTTCCAGAGCTACAAAATGACCTCCAGCAGCCCACTGGTGTGAATGTCTCTGACCAAACAATCAGAAACAGACTTCATGAGGGTGGCCTAAGGGCCCAACATCCTCTAGTGGGCCCTTTGTTCACTGCCCGGCACTGTGGAGCCCAGTTGGCATTTGCCATAGAATACCAGAGTTGGTAGGTCCACCACTGGTGCAAGTTCACCCTGAGCACATGTGACAGATGTGAAAGGGTCTGGAGAAACCGTGGAGAACGTTATGCTGCCTGTAACATCATTCAGCATGACCGGTTTGGTGGTGGGTCAGTGATGGTTTGGGGA
>VUQS01021729.1:1618-23302 GCA_015108495.1 Heterochromis multidens | reverse complement strand
TCCCGTAGCTATCCCAGCTCCCGGGTTTCCAGCCCACTTTCGCCGCCTTTCCAGCCGTTGGATCTCCGGCTCAGCCCCCGCGACTTGTCGGCTGCTGCACAACTCGCCAGCTGCCACTTTCCACTCGCCGTCTTCACTCCTGTTCTTCACTCTCACCCTGGTCAGGTCTCGGCGTCCTCCTCAAATAGGGGAGGCCTAATTGACTCATGCCCGCCCGGTGTGCTGGCCGGCCTCCCCCGACGCCACGCCCTGACTCAGCTGCCACACAGATCCATATCAACTCCAAATTTAATCAGCGTCTAGGTTGAGCCAATTCCCACTTATGGTAAAATTTCATGCAAACTTTTTGAGTCTCTTGATGCATGCTCAATAATCCAGGTAAAAGAATCGAATCGAACGAAACGTTTCTCCCACTAAAAAACGCCACGTCCAGATGAACAGATTCAACTTTTTGGGAAACTTTTTGAGTATTTTTCTAACAAACAGACACGACCTCCACGGTGGAGTTAATTAAATGATGCACTCTTAAGACATTAAAGTATATAGAAGGGGAAAACAACATATGAAATAGTGATGGAAAATTTCTGCCTTTAGTTTAGATAGCCAGTGATTAATGAGACAAACCATTTCACCCATCTAGTGGCTTTAGTCCTCCTTTGGGTGCTGAATGTGCATCCTTATGGAAGTAAGTGAAACTCTGTGCAGAGGATGCTGTAGGTGCACCTCAGTTAGAATCACCCCAGCTTTCTAAGTGGCTCAGACTTCAAAAAGGCAGCCAAGGTCAGTCAGATTTCTGCCAATAATCTTCATCCACAGTTTGACTGCTCTCCGCAGTCTGTTTTACTTAATCAAGCTAAGGTGATGAAACCAGCCGATGTAATGCAAAGGAGATGAAAATGACCTGACGTGTGCTGCTGCCAAAACTCGTATTTAACATCATATTCACAATTTGAAAGGCTCCCACAGCAACCTAAGCTGATGAATGCATAATTAACTGTTTCATAAGTCTGCTGTGTTGGAGCGTGACCACCAAAGGCACAAAATTCAATTAGAATACACTTAAAATGAGATTTTTACTAAGTAACTTAACCTGTCATAAACCTCGCGTTATACTTGTAGCTAGTCCTAGTTGGTAGTGATTGAATTTGCTAACTAACAGACTGCAAACAAATAAACTTTCCTCTTAAGGCACTACATTAATTTAGAGAAAATGTCAGTTTATAGTCTTTTTCCATGTGTTGTATTTTGAAATTTTCTGGCAGTCTGTGGAAGTACTCACAGTTTTCCCCTATACTGCTGCTGTGTCATACACAGTTTTAAAATATTTATTAGTACATCTCCACACACCACACTTGGCGTTGATATTGTTTCTAAGTGCTGTGACAAAAGCGTATAAAAGATATTCTTCTATTTGTTTGTCTTTTCATCTGACCTTGGTCTGGTTTTGAAGGTAATTCTTAGTTGTGGTACCTAAATCTGATTCACGCTGACAGTTCACTGATTCCACTCACATCACGGATCCATAGGACTTGTCAGTCAAGCAGGAAGGAAATTGACTGGAATTCAAAGCACATGCAGGGGGACAAACATGGAAAGAGTCTCGCTAACACACATTCTGAGCTTTATCAGCAGATAATCAGTGGTAGGGATAGCCAAGCAGGAGCATTTTGAAAAAAAAAAAAAAAAATACAGATGTCCTGATTAACCATAATTGCCCGATCCACAATGAAGCCCATATAGTAAAAACAAAACAAACCAAAAAACACTGAATTAGTGTCAGCACGCTCGAATGTTGCACTGTTGGTGCTGCTTGAATGCTAAGACGAACTGTTAAATATTTCTTGTTAGGAGAATGAACAGTACATGAGTATGCAGGCATTATCCAATAAGCAATTAAGTGAGGTTAGAGGTCATCACAGTAAGTTATGTTATCCTGAGAGATCTGTGTGCTAATCTCAGTTTGCTATTAAACCAAAAGAATATCATGTGCTTACAAAAACGTGATATTTGAGAATTTAAAAAGAAACTGAATTTTATTTGCTCTTTGTAGAGAGTGAGGAGTGGAAACCAATGTTGTGACCATAGACCGAGTCTTAAAGTGCATAGAAAACTAAGTCACAGACTTTTCTTGCAAATTGCAACTTAATATAATTTTCATTATTGTTTATTGAATTGCTATTTTTCAAGTATTAGTCATTTAGTCTGTAAAATGTCATGAAATTTATTAAAAATGCCAGCCCCATTTTTAATAGAGCTAAGGTGGCACCTCGAAAGCTTTGTAAACATATCAACATCCCAAGTTCTTTCTAAATGATTTCATTGCGGCGCTTACAGATCTGTGCTTCACAGCCTGTATTCCCTGTTTGCAGGCCTTCAGTGAGACTGCCAGAGCTGTAAGATGTCGATGGTGGTGTTTGCCTCTGTGGTCCGGGTCGGGGACGGCCTCCCGCTCTCAGCATCCACTGATTATGAGCAGGACAAAGAGCTTCAGGAAACAAAGAGGCTCCTCAAAGGTCTCTCCAAGAAGCTCAGCCAGTTTCCTGACCGCTGCACACTTAAAACTGGACCATACAACGTCAAGTAGGTGTTTACTCTTTGCAAAATATCCAGTTATTCTGCTCTGTTAAATGTGGATAACACTTGGTATTAACAGGTTCCAAATGGGAATTTTGATGTATAAAAACATCCGTTTTGCTTGAGTAAATGAGCAAAAATAATTTAAAAAAAAAAAAAAAAATGCTAGTTTTTCCTTTGGTTTTGGCTAAAACCTCTTGGAGAGGAGCCAAATTATTCAGAACATTTTTAAGCGTCTGCATTCACTCAAAGTATCCTCAGTTTCAGGTATAAAACCAAAATATAGACAATGCATCTCCATCTATAATGACCCATGGGTGCTTAAATAGTCTGCTGCTGACAGGTTTACTACTTTCTTCTTGACCCCTCTAACACACATTTGGTTAAAAAAAAAAAAAAAAAAGCTTTTCAATTTGAGTGATTTGACAGCTCGGGCTTCATTTGAGGTGTCAGACTGTTTCTAAAAGCTCTGCTTGTGCTTAGGGAATGGCTTTGAAACTCTCTCAAGCATTGTTTGTTAAAAGCTAATTAGTCTTATTACGACAGAGGACGTGACCTTAGAGAACCTCAGCGCCAGCCATCAATGGGGCAGCTATACCTTTCAGCAACAACAGAGCCTCCTTTTGATGCCTCTCTTTAATCCGTAAGAGCCTGAAGCTTCTGAAGAATGTGGACATCTAAAGGCTGTGAAGGTCAAAATGAAGGAGGAGGTGTTTAAAGTCACCGGTTAATCTGTCCTGTGATATTCCTGGCTCTTTGGTGGCCGTTGTCACGTCTATAATGAAAGCTAGATGAAATTCTTTATAATACTCACCACTGGCAACCTCTTGCATAAACAGCAGATTTAATTCAGACAGTTTTAGAAGAAGGATTTAATGCCCCAAGTCTTATACAGGGATTTAGAATATATACATCACTGGAAACAATTTAGGGACTGCTTTACTTCTGTAGTATTTGAACATACTCAGTAAGACTGTAAGTCATAGTTATGAATCATTATTTATACCACAGGATTTAATCCAGTTTTATTTTACCTGTTACCCACAGTGGAGTTATGATTTATTTTCTAATATTCAGTACGGTTTTATAGGCACAGTCAGCCAGTCCAGAGACAGATATTGGCAAACATATTTGTCCACAGGTTTATCGTAAAGCACATTGTGATGTCTCCTTTGGAAAGGCACTTTAAATTACTTGCAGGTAGGTGCAATTCTCATAATACATTATTGTATTGTGTATTATATATACACAACCAACTTGTGAAACTAAAGGGCACAATAAAAATTAATCCTTCATTTGAATGAGGGTAAGGAGCCCGCCTGCTTCCCACTCTAAAATGTGACTGAGTCAGTTGCTTCAATTTCTGATGCGTATGTATGCAGCTACTCAGTGACAGATTCACTCTGATTCCTCAGATATCCTCACCACTAAGAGTTTTTCTTTCCGTCTACCTCTGTGATAATCATCATATTAGTCTGAACTCTTTGTTGACATTCAGGTTCCATATCTGTTTAGATGTGCTCTGAGCTATTCGGATAATGTGAAAGTCTTTGTATTTAGGGGATTTAATTAGCACTTAGTGTGTCAATTAACACTGCAAGGCCAGCAGATAGTTGTTCTGCAGAGGTGGATTTTGATGCCAGTGCAGCCATTGTGTTAAATTAACTGTGAAAGTGTTGTGTTAAAGCAGAGATGTGCTTAAATTGTGTTTAGAGCTGCAACCAGCAGAAGTCAGAAATGCCTTTGTGTCCCTGGATATAGCTTTGTGTCCTAATTGCAGATTTCCAGGGTTTCTGTCGAGAGAAGGAGTGGTGCAGTGCATTAAAAGCAAAAGTGTGTGTGTGTGTGTGTGTGTGTGTGTTTCAGTTTTACAAGCTCTCTGGGTGTTGGATACCTGATGGTATGCACTGCAAATTATCCCAATGTGTTGGCCTTCTGTTTCCTGGATGAGCTACAGAAGGAGTTTATCGTCACCTATGACACCAAACGGATCAACAGCACCATGCGGCCCTACTCTTTCATCGAATTTGGTGAGCTCCATCGAGTGTAACTGTGCATTTCAGCCAAAACTACCACATAGGAAATGTTATGTCAGCTTTTTGTATTAAAATGGGAAGTATGTCTGACGGTATGCATCAGATGTAAAATTAGCCTCATGTTAAAGCATTCTTTACAACATTCAGTTTTGAAAGTTCCTCCTGGGCAGTACACAAATTTTACAATACGGGGTCAGAGTCTGTAAGTTTTAGATACAGCAAAGAGGAAAAAAAAGGAATGCATGAAATCAGAGTTTGACATAACTGATGGCCTGGGGCTAGGAAAAACATATGTCAGGCTAGTTGATTGGCCAGCTGCTGGCCCGTTCTGGCCACTGATGGTCTTACCACTAAACCTAGTTGTGACTTCACCTGTGAATCAAAAACACTATCAGTCATCCTTACTGAATACTTCTTTTCTTGCCGTCATTTTAAATTGGCTTTAGTGGAGTGGAAAATGCAACAACAAAAAAAAAATCCACAATACAAAACAGATTTAGAAGCACATGTGTGAGGAAAAAAAAACATTACAAGATTCAGTGCAAGTAGCTTCTGTTTTTCTAAAAAAAAAGAAAAAAAAAAAAAGAACTATGGATGTAGCCACTGTGATGTTATCCATTATCCATCCAGGTTACTGAAGTTCCATTTTGAAGCCTCGAGACTAGCGTTTTCACCATTGCTATCTTGGTTTCAAAAAACTAGATAACAAGCAGGGGCGGGTCTGACTGTGAAACTGCTTGCTCATTGCACTCAGAACAAGTCATGAGCCAACAAGTGTACCTTGGATAATCCTCCATTTTAAAACATAGTGACCAAGATGTACAAAATAGACTTAAGTTTTTATTCAGTATGACCCAAAATGAGAGACTGAGCCCATAAACTCATGAGGAAAAGTGTTTACAGGAGTCAAGTCAAAAAGACATTTTTCCAATAGACTTCTACAGGGACAAAAGTCTTTTTACAGCCACAATTATCGCCATCTTGTGACCTTCAGATAGAATACAGGTTTAAGGCACTTCTAGATTGGGTTCATTTTTCCAAACTGGAAGCTACATCCACATTTTATACTGTCTATGCTCTACACACAAATGGTGAAGAGCAAAGAGGTGGAGATGTTACAGAGACAAAGTACTCAGGTGGAGGGAAAGAAAACAATTTTCTAATATTCAAAACAGCAGCGCTTGTCACTGTAATAGCGGTTAAAACCTTTCCTTGTAAAAACAAACTTAAACATGCTCTCATCTACTGCTGTTTGAGTTGCACAGAGACAAAACTGCAGTAAAGTTATAGAAGTTAAAATAAAAGCTTGTCTCTATGCCCATAAACTGTCAGCTTAGTTTGCTATGATCTTTAAATTTGGCCACTTGGCTGCAGGCTGGCAGCAGCTGTTCCACTTTCTGTCACAGTCATACCTGCAGCACGCAAGGGTGAGTCTAAAGGGGAGCATGGAGTGTACTCAGATAGATTTCAAAGCTTTAGTAACATTTAGCAGATGTAAGTGAACATAAACCATGAATAAATCATATTAAATATATTAAATGATATTTACATATAAAAATTTTTTTTGTGGACCAGTAAAGATTTACTAGGAGCCAGTAAAACTGAGCCACTCGCCCAGAAGAAATGAAGTAGCATTTTTTTTGTTTTGTTTTGATACATGCAGTGTTTATATGGCGTCTCATTTGAAATAGTTAAAAAAAGGTAATGTCAAATGGACTTTACCGATGACAGATTGTTTAAAAATGTTGTTTTTGTTTATTTAGAAATCATTTTAGAGTTAAACCACTCTACTTCCACCTGAACAGTATCTTGCTGTGTCATACAAAGGGTCTGTTTTGTTCTCCCTTGCTTTGCTCCCTGTATTATTAATTAGCTCTTTGTTGTACTGACTGTTATCCCTCAGACACCTTCATCCAGAAGACCAAACAGCGCTACAATAACCCTCGTTCCCTGTCCACCAAGATCAACCTGGCTGACATGCAGACAGAGATCAAGCTGCGACCGCCCTACCAGCTCTCCCCTGAGGACCTGCGGGCTATCAATGGATTCTCAGTGCACACACCCTCAAAGTACAAGGGCATAGGTAGGATATAAGCTGCACACATATATGTGCAAATGATGAAAGAGGTTTGCGTTTGTGATTGACTTACATACTGTATGTATAGTACCTTATGCGTATAAAGATCTATACATTTATGTATATAAATATGTGTAAATTTAAATATTTAATCTATTATTTTTACCTGATTCTTATTACTTGGCACTTTTAACACTGATGCTACTAGCCACAAGAGTGTGACATTACATTTCCCCCAAAAGTTCCTGGAACTTTTAAAGGAATTTAAGGGTTGTGGGGTTTTTTTGGGGGGTTTTTTAGACTGTCTAAAAGCAAGATTAGGAAAATTGGTCCATGTGTATATGTGCTACCTGGCTTTAAAGGCTTATCCAACAGGTGCTCATCAGTAGGGTAAAGCAGACCCCAATGAAGACTTGCAGTCAATACACATTGGTCTGTTTTCCTTGCTGAATTTCTCCAGAAATAAACTTATGATTTTATCCTAAACAGAGTTCCTCAGCAATCCCCTTTTTTATATTGAGGTTTTTGAATAAATCAGAACTCTGCCATACCCTAGAGCTCCTGAGCTTTCAGCAAGTACTGCACCCCCACAGGGGGGAACTTTTTTGGTGGTAAAAAGATTTCCCTTTTAGTTAATTTAGACCTAGGGCCTCTCCAAAGGATCCTAGTCCCTGCGTAAAGTTATCGTAGTGGAAATGTGGCTCCTGCTCATAGTGCTTTTTGAGCTGTTCGTTCGCACCTCTTTTTTGTTTTAATCAAATGTGTTAATATGTAGTGCAGAACCAAAATGATGTCTCATCGCTATATTTTCTCTTCAGGACATTATTATGTTGTAAATGTTAAAACATTTATTGAAAGGAAAAAAAAAAACCCATCTGCAGCAGAAGTCATTCAGTTGTTTAAAGTTGAAATGGTTACTTTCTAGCGGATTATAAGGGGAAAAGAAAACCGATGAGCATCAGAGATACTGTGTGTAATGAGATATTCCTTTTCAAAATGAATCCGTTCCACTGTTGCCTCCTGCTCTTTAGATCGGCCAGAAAACAACCCTTGTGGGCGCACGGTCACACCCCAGTTGCCCCAAGCTAAGCGATGCCACCTCGGGTCACTTAGAGCTGTTGTGTTTCCCCTGACATCTGTGAGAGCAGCTCTCCACGCTTTGTTCACTCTCTGCGGACCTTCCCAGTGTCTTGTTTTTCTGAGAACATAAATCATTTTATCCTGAGGGATGAAGTATGCTAATCTGATAATAGTGACACATTAATTCTTTTACTGCGCAAGAATGTTTTGAAAGTAAGATTTGAAAACAGTGTATCCTTGGCTTATCTTTGCCATTCAGGGATTTATTCCCTTTGTCCTGCACATAATAGCTTTTATATATAAATGAAATTTCATCAAATCTATTTGCTATATTGTACTTTGGAAAGCAGATTTAGCGGAGTCTCTAACACACAGCGTCCTTGTGCTCTTCCAGCTCCCACGCAGATGTTGGAGCCAGTGACTCTCCCAGGCATTGTCTCCTGTGTGCTGAGTGTCCTCTGTGGAGGGCTGAACCTGCTGCGAGGAGTCCATGCTATAGAGAGCATACTACAGGTGAGGGTATACTGGAAATGACTTTCAGATTCAGGGAAGTTAGTGTTTTATGCAAGGTTGGGCCTAGTTTGATAGTTTTGGCTGTCAGTTTTATTTGTAGTAAGAAACTTTTCAGGATTAATTAATTCCTGAGGGCTGTGAATGTAGCACCATCACAGAAGAGCAATCAGGTAGTCAAGAAACGCAGACTTTAAAGGGAGTCAGATTTATTCTAAAGAGAAAATGATGGCAAGACTTCACTGTAAACATTCATCCCAGTTTACTAACGAGGTACCTGGTTCAACTTTGACGTTATGAGAAAATAATAACTTATTAACACTGATTGATTACTGATTATGATCAGTTTGGCTTCACATCACTGCCATATGCCTACAATTGTGTCCCTTCAAACAGCACCTGTCACATCATATTCTATTAACTAGATTAGATCACGGTACATGAAATACATAAATATAGGAACTTCTAAATGTTCTTGTCATATTGGTTTCTTTATGATTTGTCTGGACATGGATGACTAGTGCTAAAAAAAAAAACAAGCATTTTCTCTGTGCCTTTTCTCTCTGTCTGCAGAATGATGATGAAGACTTTAATTACGTGATTGCCTTCTTCCTCGGCACAGCGGCCTGTCTGTATCAGGTAAGTGATAGTCTGCGGTAAGGGGAGCCCATCACTGGCTGACTAACAGCCCTGCACTTTACAGCTCAGCAGCTTGTCAGCTAGACTAACATTAGCAAAAGCTCAGTGCCTTTCAGTCCAGTACCTTCTCTAAAAGATTTTGCTCAGCTCCTTTTCTGCAGCTCTTGATACTAAATGGAGCACCACAGATTGGTATACACATGATAGGCACAGAGACATCAAATGAGATTTCTTATGAAAACATCCACGTTGGTCATGCAGTGTGTGCGCATCGCTCACATTCTTTGTCTTTCTCCTTTCAGTGCTACCTGTTTGCCTACTTCTCAGTGTGGAGGAACAGTAAGTCCTTCCTGGCCTTTGCACTCATCTGTCTTTCCAACATGTATTTGTACGAACTGAGGAACATCTGGCAGATCCTTTTTCACGTGGCAGTGGGCGCCTTCATGACCCTGCAGATCAGACTGAGGCAACCGCTGGGCAAAGCACCAGACTACAATGTCTGACAAAAAGACTTTAAACTGAAAGGACAAATGGACCTGTAGTCTGCAAATACTGGAGACAAAATGGAGACAATAAATAAAACAAAAACAAAACAAAAAAACAAGCCTCTCAATTCAGGGAGAAAAACCAAAAGAGATCTCGCAGCAACGCAGGAGTCATGTTCAATAAACCCCAGCAGCAGTGAACAGATCTCAGTTTGGACTCTCTGCTGCAGCCTGAATCATTTATGGACTTTACTGGGAAGCTGTTGTCCAATAACAGTTTTTACTTCCTTACAGTGCATCCATCCTGCCTTTAGGATGTAGTTTTGCTCCCTCTGCAAGCACGAAATTAAGTATTGAAAGTGATGCCACCCACTGCCAAATACATTGGCTAAATAATTGCTAGACTGGACATAAACTTCAGTTTCTTGTTCAGTATTTATTTGGTTATTTTTCAGCTTCCATATGAACCCACCGGTACTTCATCATGTGCACGGCTGGTTTCCATCATGGTCTAAAACTATGCAATGCTGCCTTCTGTGTGTGCGTGTGTGTGTGGCCCTCATTTCAGTCATATCTTATTTTGTATTTGTCGTTGTGTAGACAGTTTTGCTTATTTATTTACTGACTGATTTCTCTGACATGTGGTCAGCGAAAAGAATTAGACAGATTTTATGAATTTTGTTTTGTGATTGCTCCACTTTTATGCACACTTGTCTTTAAGTCACAAAGTAGCTCCTGCTTCAGTCGACGCAAACAGGCTGTTTGCATTCATACCCTACTTCCTCGCCTACACGGCCTCAAGCATATGCCAGTGTCAAGTGACTATGTTAATAAACAGGTCTGTGTTGGCAGCAGTATAGATGCATAGCTGCGTTGTCAAAGCCAGAGGCAGCCTGTATCATCTGAACAGCCTCTGGCCTGTTTTTTTCCTCCCACCAAGCCCCTCAGTTCAGACTTGGCTGCCATTTCTAAAAACAAAACAAAAAAAAAAACCAGAAAAGAAAAACTCAGTCTCTCACATTTTGCCTGTATCAAGGATATTGGCAGTGTTCACATTTAACACGATTATGACACAAAGATGCCATATTTATCGTCATTAGACAGTGTGAGATTTGTTCAGGGAATTATGGCGTGATTTCTTGGCTTTCCTGCACCATCCCAACAAGTAACGGCAAACAGACAAGAGGGGGAGAGAATTGAGTCATGCCTTTTCTTTTTTTTTAAATTTTTTCACTCTCCATGAGCAGCTTCACAGTCGTGCCAAGATTGTCATGACGTCTTTATTTTTTTTGGATGATCCCTGTCTCACTGGAAGGAGTGAAAATGAATCGGAGCGTAGCCGCGCACGCAGCTATACTTCCACGTCCATCTGGCATCTACACTATTGTTCTGTCGGGAGACTGCTGTAACACTTCATTCTCGTGTGATTCATCCTCTTTCTGAATGTTCTCTGCTTTCCAACATCAGTGCCACACCTACATGACCTAATAGCTCTTTTTTTCTTTTTCTTTTTTTTAACCCTACAGCTCAGACTTGATTGGGACTGAAATGTGATTCAAAAACTTGTTAAAATTTTTCCACAGCAGTCACAGCGAATGTGTTGTGTGGGTGTGTGGTATAAAATAGGAAAATTGAAAGTCAAGGATTTTAAGTAAAATCAAGTATGGGACATGAATGTGATCATTTACAGGTCTTTAAATGGAGTTTGGGAATGAGCTGACAACACTTGTGCTTGAGTTTGTTTAATTTTACACTAGAGAGTGATAGGAGTTCCCCTGTCATGATTAGAATACAAAAACATAAGCAGTCAGATCTAATGTTAAATTTATGAAATCTGGAAAGATGGATTTGATTTGATAGGGATGTGTTGCACGTACCCACGTGGATTCATCATGATGTGATCTGGTCTTCTCTCGTCAGCGTGAAACATATCTACCCTGTGAGCATAGCTATGGAACATTGAACATTAAAAAAACATTTCCATTACAATGATATCCATATCTTTCTTCTTTTTTTTTTTTTAATCATAGCATTGCTGATTTCATATCAAATTCAGTGATATCTGGTACATGTTGGAGTAATTGTGAAAAAATTAATTAGCTTTTTTTTTTTTTTTTTAATTGCAAAAGAGGTCCCTTGTTACACTGAACAGCAGTTTCTCCAGGAGCAGGAAGTGCTCCTATTTTCACAGATGTGTGCTGTCTGCCTGACTTGCTCGAATTTGAACTTGAATGTCAGCGCGATGATAATGTGATTGTAGCAACGCTCACATAGTTAGAGGCCAACAGGTTGGCTGTTCAAAAAGGTCAGAAGTATTAAGTCTGGGGATTTTGTTTGCTCCAACATGTGTTTGAACTCCCCCGAGAAAAGCCGAGGAAACACTGTTGCTGCTGCGTTACAGCGGCAGTTCAATCAATGACGATTTCACAAGTTCTTATTTTATCTGAGGATGCTCAGTTTAAATTGGGAGGCTTCAGTTTTGATTACAGTCTGGCACTGCTACGTAAATGCACAGTAGGAGTGACCAAGATCTTAATTGATTCTTATTGGAGGTAATGGCCTCTGATTTGACTTATAAATACAGATAGTAATGCTGTGATGGATAAAGTAACAGGCAGAGCGTTAATCAGGAGATTAGCATTTTTCTTCCATGTCCTCCATCATATAAACGGTAATCAGTAATGACAAAAAGAAGACAAAGGACCTCATGCATAAAGCATGTCATGCAGTGCTCCTGCCATCTGTTGGTGAGCTACGTGAACATTTAAAAAGACTCCCAGGTTTCAGCACAGTGCCAGCTCACATTGAGGATTAAAAAATATCAGCTAAAGCAGAGGGTGGCTTCTCACTGAAAGAACTTTAGAGACTTCCACCCATGTTTAAACAAACTTTTTGTTTATAGACCTGGCTTTGTGCTGTTAAAAGAGGGAAAGGTCTCAGTCAACCTGTGATACTTTAGACAATGTGCTCAATTGGATAAAATATTCTAAAAACATCCTGAATTTGGGACCAAGAAGCTTTCCCAAGCTACAGCATGTCCACATACATTTGGCCACTTTTTTGGGGGTGCGTCTTGTTTAAGTCTGTAGCCTGGGTACTTTACGAGTGTGCCGAATTGATAGCTTGCACAAAGGAAACACCCATCAATCTAAATGCATAAGAGCTGACAGCACAGGCAGAACATGAACAAAAATCAGATCATAGAGTACCTGTGAAACATCTCAGCAGTTTATTTTACTATTTAAAAAAAAAAAAAGAAGAAGAGCGTAATGTTTAGCACGGCAACAAAAACAATCCAGAGTTTTGTCTCTGAAGCCGTTTGTGTCACAGACACTGCCACCTCGTGTCAAATGAAAAGCGAATGAGATTGCTGTACTTTTTAAGAATGGAACCACTCAGGCACCTCATAGCTACACCCCTCATCTCTGACCTGTGCCTCTCCAAGCCCCCTTGTGTTCCCTAATGGCACATTCATGCACAATGAACAGTAGAAAGAGGGGATGACATGGGTGTAGAATGGCAATGCGTTCACCTATAGGTTTTAGAGGGGTGTGTGAAGATAATGGTTGCAGCAGTACAGTACATTAACAAAGAAAAAATCGCCAGAGTAGACCAGTGCAAGCTTTTCCTCTACATTCCACAAGCTCAAAATCATAGTGCCATTTTCTTTCATACTCTTTAAACAGGAGTGAAATTCAAAGGATAAGGCTAGTGCTAATATTTTTCACTGCCAACAAAATCCCATGAAGAGACCAAAATTCAGTAATCCTGCTGACAAGTATTCCCTGTGGAGTAAAATGCTGATGTCCAGTATTCCTCTGTGCCATGCAGCTCCATTGTTGTTCAAAAGCAACAATTAGTGAGCCAGTTATTCCATATATAATGATCGTGGACACTTCCCGAGCCTCGAGTTTTAATTAAAATAAATTAATAGATTGAAACAAGTCTAACTTGTTTAATAAATTGTTTCATTTGCATGTGTTAGTCATACTCAAAAGCATCATGAAATATTAGTGCTAACTAATTGATTCCCTCCTTTTGACTTTAAACAATATCGCTTATTTTAAAAAAGAAAAAAAAAAGCTTTTAATTTGTATTTTTGTAATTACATTTATTGATGTGACTGCCAAAAATATTTGGCTCCATTTTAAACATTTATAGTTTCCACAAACTGAAAACCCACCCACTGAGTGGCAGCAGGGCTCTGATTGGCTAGAATCTGACCAACACATTTCTGTGAGTTTAAATGATCTTATCCATTTATTATTATTTTTTAAAGGAAAGTGTCCAAATTAATTAACTTCTGATGGCAGTTTAAATGTGTGTTGTATTAATATGCAGGATTTAAATAGAACCTAAGGCTAATTATTCAGATAAAAGTCCATAGACTGCAATTCATTTTGAGTCCACTTCCACCTACAACATCCTAGTGCAGTAAATATTCAAATGCCTAAATAACTAGTTTAAGAAAAAAGTCATGCACAAAATCTCTTTTTTTTTTTTCACAAGGTGCAAATGGAGAAAATATTGCAGGAATGAATTACTTAAAATGTTAATTTTGCTCTTTTCATGAGATCTGCTGACAGTCATAATAATATAACCTGACTCTATATAAAATATGGGCATAGCTTCATAAGTCTGAAAATTGAAGCCAATGCAGTTTAAGTGCCTTAAACATGCATTAATGGGGGCGACTCCTCTGGTTACAAAAACAAGTTTGGTTTTTATAAGTCTATGGGAAAAACACCCATTAGGCTCTTGTTATCTGTGACCTTTGTAAGCCTTTTTCTAATTAGTTTATGGTCTTGATTGCTAGTTTCAAGTGTTTAAATACAGCATGATATTCAGTTTGTAAATTAACGTCCCCATTAGAGTCAAAAAGGACAATAAAGCAGAGCATGATTTAGGGCGTGGCTACCTTGTGATGGACAAGTCACTGCCAGATGAGCATGCAGTGTTTCTCAGTGAGATCCACCCCCAGCGACCTCTAAACATTTAGCTCAAGGCTTAACAATACTTCACAAACCGATGGGTGAGGTCACACATGCCTGCATCCATCTTTTATATACAGTCTGCTAGCCTTATCCTTTAAACGTGGCTCTGAAGTCTTCTGTATACTTCAGTATTCTCAGCTGAAAACTTGACATTCTGTCCAGATGTTTACTTATTCCTTTGACTTAGCAAAAACAAACCAAACCAGGTGAAGTATTTGGTAATATCATCATTAAAAACCACTTGAGTCCATGAGACAGCCAGGTCAGTTTGTCTGATAACACGCTGAATAAAGATGTAATACTGAAGAGAACTGCTCTGTTAAGGAAAGAAAACAGCAGATAATGGGGCACATGTCCACATGTGCTTATCTGTCCCTGTCCACAGGATGAGCATCATCACCGTTGTCAGTACAGAGTCCATATTAAAGGCCTCATCGGAGATCATTGGACATTCATTGGGTCATACCATCTGATTGAGCAAGCGAGCGGGGAGCTGTGGGAGCAGAGCACAACGAGGTGGACGCCTGAAAGCACTGGAGTGCAAAAAAACATGGCTTTTGAGCACCAAGGCTGATGCATTTCCGTCCTCTAGGTCATCATTCAAAGTGCCGCCTCGCTCGGTTTTGAAACTTGCTTCTCGCCATGAGAAAAGGGCAAGAAAACAGGGCATTCAGGAGAGGTGATCTGCTGAAGCTAAACGGTACATCAGCTGTGACGCAGTGCTAACATGAGGCAACACCAGTGAGGACTTCTGAAATCCCAACATGAGTTATACAGTATGTACATCTGATTACACACTGGAGTTTATAGATAGCTCTCTAATATATTCATGTACAAAATATAGAATCTTAATATATCTCATAGGGTTTGTGTTCTGAAGTCAAAATAGAAAATGTTGAAGATTAGAAAAAGCTCTTCACTGACATCCTCTTTGTTTTGTGTGTTTGTGAATATAAGTATGCTCTTGATACTACTGAGGTTTTGATTTTGCACATCTGATGGGAAGCCTTCTGTAAACACTGTATAGCGTTTTTTTTTTTTTCTGTTATTAAAGGAAATCCATATAATCTCAGGAAACCTGCTCACCTGTAGGACACACTCTTCAGCAATAAAGACCATTTCCTCCATAATTCTATTAATTACTGATGCGATTAGAAAATGATACAAGGACGGATAGTGCTGCAGTGCTGGCTTAGTGTTTATACTTGAGAGATCTGTACCTGCATCACAACATGAACAAAAGGTTTTACAAACCATACATAAAATCCTATGCATACACATAAAACCGTCTGTGTTATACATGTACATACTGTATATACTTCAGTAGGAGCAAGGCAGAGAGAAAGAGAGGAGGTAACGCAGCTTATGTCCTCCCACAGGTTTGTCCAAACACCCTTCGGAAAATACGGCTGATTGAAGCAAATCAAATTTCTTATTGAACATTTTTCCATCAGGACCCAGACTCACACAGCTGGCCAAAAAACTGTCTTCACACTCTGACTGGACATCTTTGGTCTCAACGGCAGATTCATAACAAGGCCTCTCCGACTCATCGGCTCCCCCATAGGCTGGGCATTGGGATGAATTTTTCGTCATCCTTTATGGCCTCAGGTTTAAGAAGGGTTCAGTGCTGTGAGAAAAGGTCAATCTCAGTCCGCCCTAAGCCCGCTTATTATGTCGTAAGGCGTGTAACCCCCTATGTGTCTGTCACTTAGTGTGGGTTAACTGCTGGAAGGTCCACCGGTGAGGAAGTAGGTCATCATCTCTCCTTTGCCCTTGACTGTGACCACTCCTCTGTATTCCAGTGTGTAGTTATAGGAGCTCAGTACCTGGTGCAGTTCTGGGGTCACCTGAGGGCAGATGGAGAATGGAATATTTAGTTCCTTGCTCACTATTTTTGGTGTTTATCATTAATTTGCCTTTGTGTTATACATAATAACTCCCAGTGACCACTGATTTGAAAACTTGAAAGTCAAAATATGTATTGTCCTTGAATGGTTGATGAGGAGGGAGTTTAATGCAACCATGGGGAAAAAAAATACTTTTCAGTCAAATTGACCCCAGTTTAATTTGGCTACAGTACTGTGCAGTGGTCTTAAGCCACCTCTCATTTCTTTATTTTGTGTTAGGAAAATGTGAAATAGCTGCAGTGATTTATTGAAACATGCAAACATACAAAAACAGAGTTTGTACAATTCTAACGAGTTTGAAATTCAGTAATATGGTAATGATATGACACTACCTGAACTCTCTTAGGCAGCTTTCTTGTCATTTCTTTAAGTAGTCTTCAGGAATAGTTCTCCAGGCTTCTTGAAGGACATTCAAAGCTCTTCTTTGGATGTTGGCTGCCTTTGGTTCTGTTCTCTATCAAGATGATCCCACACTGCTTCAATAATGTTGAGGTCTGGGCTCTGGGGAGGCCAATCCATGACTGATAGTGTTCCATTGTGTGTTTTTCTATCCAGGTATGCTTTTACTGCATTGGCAGTGTGTTTGCGATCATTGTCATGCTGAAAAATGAAGCTGTTCCCAATCAGATGCTTTCCAGATGGTATTGCATGGTGGATCAAAATGTGATGGTACTTTTCTGTGTATATAATTCAATCAATTTTTACAAGATCCCAAACACCATGGCAGAAATGCAGTGTCTGCAGCCATCTGTAACACAGAGTGATGATGGGCTTTCGGTGACATATCTAAACAGACCTTACATTAGGGCCTCAGCTGTCATCAGAGGTGCATCTTTCAGACAAGTTGAAGTGTCATTCTTTGAAGATTATGACATGCAATGCAGTAACAGATCTTTTTCCGTGTTGTTATTACAGTTTTGTTTGGAGTATAGGGGCTCAGCATATGGAAGCTATTACCCTGAGGGCTTAGGAGTGATTTTCCATAGAGAAAAGCTGGGGGTGGAGACCATCTACGCATTATGCCCAGGGCTCATTTTTCCCTGAAGCCCCCTGTCTTCTCCGTAGCAGAGGGGAAGGCCTGGTTTCCTTTTGAGGCTTACCATCATCAGTGTGAAACCTGCCCACAAGAAATTCTCTTAAAAGAAAATGACACTTTAGGATCTGTGAAAAGATGTGGTATAGGATTATTTTATAAATGCTCTGTATCAGTATTATTACCACTGAAGTAATTTCAGCCCACAGAGTGAAGTCCGTTACTTCCTGTCAGTTCCTGTTCACACCATCTTTCCATCCCTTGAAGGACATAGCAGTTAAATCAATTTCCAGCTTTGCCGTGATGAAACATCAGCCATCTCTTGCCTCCCAATTAAGAACCAGCTGTCCAGCTGTCCTGCTGGAATTGCTGGTCCAGAATGAGCAAGGCTGTGAAGGAGAGGAGAGTAATAGGAAGCCCATCTGGACTCCATCAGCAGTAGGTAAACAGAGCCAGATCCTACATGGAGCAGTAGAGCCAGGCCTTGGCTCCCACCCACCATCACAAAAGACTCAAGCAGTGCCTCAAGATACAAATGATACACACATTGTCATTAACTCAAACCGTGTGCAAAAATGCAAATGTGTTCAAAACTGACTGCACACACGCTTGGCCTTGTGACATGTTGGTGTTGGTCCTTCAGTTTTGTAGTGGAGAGCAGAGGGTTTATAAATCCTTTCCAAAGCTACATCTAGTGTTCTTTTGTGATCTATTAAAATACCTTTGTTACCTCCCCATATGTTAGCAGGTGGAATTCCTAGTCTTACCCCAAGTCAAAAAAGTTGTTTTAAGTACTTAAAAGGGGAGAAATAGACAGAGTTGAGGATAGAGCTGTTATTTCATTCAAAGTTTATTTTTCATAAACTTATTAAAGTTTATAAAAAATATAAGGCTTGAGTAGAAATGAGGAAATCTAAAAATGACCTAGTATGAGATATAAAATGTAGATTTTTTGTTTTTGTCTAACTCAGGACTATAATAAAAGAGCTTTCTCTCACATGAACTTTCAATACCCTGTGCACATGTACATCTTGACAGGTGATTTAATGCCGCTATCTTGGAATTTCTGTTTTGGGTGTCTCCACCTGGAACTCTGTGTAGCTTGAATTAAGCTGCGCACTTATGTAAAAAAGGACGCTGCAGAAGAATGAAGTAAAACAGCAAGTTTCCACATGTGTTTGGATCATACCTCTCTTTTTCTTCAAGACTGTCGTTACAAAAACAACAGTGTTTTAACTCCAGCAGTCCTCACTCATCTCCCAGCAGCCAGTAAGCGCTCTCTATTTTTTTTTTCTGCATGTATATATTAAGAGTCATCCAGGGTTACTTCATGCTCCAGCATCAACATTATGACTGTTGTGGGCCTAACCTGGCCTTGTTGTCACACACTATTAGTGCAGATTGTTCCACTGGCGGTCTGTGAACTCTACACTTCAGTCCTTTAGTATTTTATTGACTTGAGATGTATGTCTGTCTTTCAAATAGAGAGATTAACTGTTCCGTCCTTGTGCTTGCGACACATTTGATCTTTTGTTTCCATGTGTTGATCAGCCTTGGAAAGAGTGGCCATATAGAAACTAACTGCTCTGAGTCCTTTTTCTGGAGAGATTTATTGTAATAATCAGATTGTAAGCGGTCATGGCCAGGGCAACTACATATGGAAGTACGCAATGGTAATAATGATAATAGGCCTCCTTTATAAACACTGACGTTGGGCCTGATCTCTCATTAAAATGAGTAGGAACCCCAGTGGTCCATGTTGCAGACATCATCAGCACTCCACAGTTGGAGAAGGAGGATGGTTTTTGAAATGTAGACGTTTTCTTTTGGGTGACTCTTTTCCATTGGGAGTCTGCTGCAGACATTGGAAGCAGCTTGGGTTTAGTGGCAGACCAAAGACTAGCTGCCCTCTGTTTGTTCTTTTGCTATATATAAACCTCAGTCACACTGTTTTAATCTTCACAGTAATATGTAACTGCATTGCGTAACCCCAGCTTTATACTACTTGACTATATTATGCAGCATAACTGCATTTGTGTTTGTTTCTGACTGGGTTCAGTGTGGTGTTTACAATAGGCAATTCTACAAAACACCAGATAATGTTCAGTGACAGCTGACGTTTTTTTTTTTTTTTTGACGTACAATTTTTATAACTGTGTTTACAGAATGATTAGGGTAAGGAAACTAAAGCACTTGTTTTTTAGGATTTATTCTCTGACCTACAGTGCCTTCAGCCTTTTTGCCCCACTATGTAAATGACTCACATTGGTGTATTGGTGATTCATATGATTTGTTGGGATACTGTTGCTGATTGGCCCTGCTTGTCTTGTCTTAACCACAGAAGGAAAGATGGATGATGTGCTGAATAAAAGCTATATTCCAGACCTGCCTCATCTCTCATTTGAATGTAGGTTTTAAATTATGGATGGAATTCCAAAAGAGTGCTGACAATTCAGATTATGAGTAGATGAAAGGTGAAAAGTGGAACAGACAAGGAAACAGAGATGGTGAGTGTAAGAGAGATGCTTTCTATATGTGTATGTGTGCATTTATCCTTTTGTGTGTTTTAAATTTTTCACTGCTGTGAGGATTTCATTACATTTTAGCAGGGAGAGCATTATGTCGCTTATGAACACCATGTGTCTGTCTTCCTCGTGTACATGGGAAACTTTTATTAGATCTTGCCTGTAGAAAATGAAGACTACATCACATGTAGATCTATCATTGTTTGAAATTGACCTGAACTGAGTCCACCAGTATAACTGCTCTCAAGCATGTGAAATTTCTCTCCTGTGGTGGGCCAGTCTATACAAGCCTATACCTGCTGCAAACCATACATGCACTGCTTGATGTTTTTGGTTTGGTGAGGCTGATTATTGTTTTTTATTAAGAGCAGATGCTTTGGCTGAAATTGGGTTTGGCTGAGCTTAAAGGCAGCTTCAGAGGGAAGCTTTTTGGACACAGCATAGTATGTTTCACATGAGGTTTGCACCTTTATTTAACCCTACCTTAAAATGAGTAATTTTATGCTCTCTTAGTCCAATAGTGCCATATAAGATGTCAGAAAAAAAAACAGGGAGTGAAAAAGTGTTTCATCCTTAGACCTTAACCAACACAGACTGTCTTGACCTTAAGAAATATTGTGAAAGTCAAAAATAGTTTTTATTACAGAGAAATAACTAAAAGATATTTAGGCAAAAAGTATAATGCTGTTTTGTTGATGATTTAACCAGTTTTTAAAGAATTAATCTTAGAAGCAGGTTACTCTTTTCTTTATGTGCAAAGTGATGTGTTTGAATCCCACCCCATAATTTGAGTATGTTAGTAATCTTAAATGCCCCACAAGCCTCCGTCCCTCACCACATTCCTGTGCCACCCAGACTCCAAATTACTGTAAACTAAACCAGAGCCACACCGTGGCAACACAAGGGTGTCAATTTGGACAGGAAAGAATTTATTTGAACGTGACTAGAGTTTCTCTGGCTCAGCTCCCTGGTGGGGATGTGGAGATGGTCTGTCTCTGGTTACTCTGTCCCTTGACGTAAATGCCACATGCTCCCTAAACAATAGTCAATTCATCCATCTCACTGTCTGTCTGTGGATACAGCCAGACCAGGCTGCCAGGAATAAAAACAAAAAAACACTTCAACTCTCCCCTAAGTGAGAATAATTTTGAAGAAACACAGTTCTCTAAACTGCTAGAAAAAAGGTAGTTTACACAGAACACATGACAAATCATTTATAAAATAAACTGAATCTATTAATTTCCAATAATAAGAGTGTTCTTTACCAATTCCTATATATCATAGGTTGTAAGAATCTGATTTGTAAAATAATCAAAGATTATCAAAGTGACCAAAATTAAAAATATTAGCTTCGATCTTCATTTTCTTTGGTTTGCATTCATTCTCTGTTCATCTCTCTTATTTTCTGTCATCTATCTATACTCCACTATTAATAAAGGCAAGAAATGACCATATGGTTTCAATGAGTTGCATGCAGTGATGTAATCAAATTTTACATTTGATGAAAACAGAGTTTTGAGTTGATGTACGTAAGTTGATGTATGGGAACTAAGAAGCCAAACAATGGAGCTCTGACCGAAAATGTTATGGCCTTCAAATGGGGGAAACAAGCTAGGTTTGTTATTTCTTTTCCACAGTCCACCAACATGACACACATAAGCAGACTGTGAAGTTTTTTTGTTTTCTGTTTTTTTTTTACTTTAGTAGCATAGAGGAGTAATTGATTCACAGCATCTTGCATACATGCATACTGTAGGTCCTGTAGACGCTGTGGCAGCTGGCTCAGGTCACACTCTAGAATAATAAACCTATAGTGATTTA
>VUQS01021726.1:0-10500 GCA_015108495.1 Heterochromis multidens | reverse complement strand
GAGAGAGAGAGACAGAGAGAGGGCCAGAGAGAGAGAGAGAGACAGAAAGAGGGTCAGAGAGGGAGAGAGACAGAGAGAGGGCCAGAGAGGGAGAGAGACAGAGAGAGGGCCAGAGAGAGAGAGAGAACAGAGAGAGGGCCAGAGAGGGAGAGAGACAGAGAGAGGGCCAGAGAGAGAGAGAGACAGAGAGAGGGTCAGAGAGGGAGACTCACACACGAGGAAGGGGAACACTGAGGGAGGAGAACCAAACTCTAAGAAAACCAAGAACAGAATGCTAATCCAAAAACTAAGAATACGTGAAACAACAAATACTCAAGAGTAACATAATATTCTAATAACACTAGTCCACAAACTAAGAACACTGGGTCCACTGACCCAGGACCATGACACAGTGCCACTGCTGTAGATGTTGTTGACAAGTGTGTTTAAATAAAAGGTACACCGGTGATTCTTTTTCATTAGTAAATTCCCATGCTTTAAGTCGTTTAAATGCATTCAGATGTGATCAATAAAAAACACAAGCTTGATGTTTATCAGGTTTATTGAGGAGAGTCAAGATGGTTCTGCCTTTAAAGAGATTCTTAAAACTGACCCTGTGGAGTTGGATTTTAAGCAGTCACATTTCTCTTTGGTATTTCTCATTTCTCACAGCAGCACATTGGTTCTTAAGGCCATCGATTGAACTGAAATCTTTGTAAAGCCATTTCTTTTTCAAATTTGTATCATAGTTTTTGTTCGTACAAGCTAGCAGTGTTCTTATTTACAGACTTTTGCTGGTGTATGGTTTCATTTCTTGGGTGCATTACTGCCATTACTCAGGCTGGAAAGTCGATGTTTTGAAGCAGCAGTCAAAGACCCCTGATTTGACTATTTGAGTTGAGCATTCATCCAACCCCATGACAACATGTGCAACACCTGTGGTCAATTGACGAGAGACATCAGAGACTGAGTAATACTCCAGTGCAGGGGACCCTTTACCTATAAGCAATGTGGCAATTCAGCCTCTACACCTTTTTCCTACACACTTTCATTCTATTTGCGTGTTTGATTGGAGGGTCTGCCACACTAAGTTGTTGCAAATCAACTAGCCTTTAGTAGAAGTGAGTTATAAAGCCTTACAACACTGAATGTTCATCAAGGCACTAACCACACTCTGGGAAGGTGAAACACTTGTTCTCTAGCCATTTACAGGTATCAGCTCTGTGATTTTTCAGGACTGCTGCAAGAATTAGGAAGAAGAATTAAATAAATGAAATGGCTTTTGTGGAAATTGATTGAAAATGTATTTCGAATTTTTATCTTTTTAAATTCTAATAATAATGACAAGAAAAAAAAAGATAACTACCATATGAAGTTTTAGTAAATACTGAAGGCCCCTGAATTTCACTGAAACAGAATAGGACAAGCTAACAGCAAACAGCTGATAGTAAACATGTATGACTCATGCGATTCAAACCTGCATCTTTTTCTCTCTCACAGCACCGATGAATCCTCCGTTTCTTTTAAACGTGTCTCAGTGCAATCCTTCGCATGTTTTGGTTTCCGTCACGTTATTGTGTCCCCAGAAACACTTCTGTTGTGTTTTGTGAGATTTTGTTTTTTTCCATTTCCGTTGTGTTTTATTCAACTTCCATTGTTTTTTGTGTGGGCATTTTTCTATTTGCTGTTGTTTTCTTAAGTCGCAGTGCATTTGAACTCTCAGGGCCACCGTATAAAAACAGTTAGCATATTTGCTAACTACCCCTTACTTAAGAGATCTTACAGCAGCTGCAAATGTGACTATACATGAACTCATCATGGAGTGGGAGCATGTAGGGGATGGACTGGAATTGTGCCATAGGTTCAGTGTTGTTGGAAGTGAACATGTGAAGAAGTAACATAACAGCATATAGTTGCAACCACTGTACCAACTGGGCCATAAAGTTACTGTAATCAGCAATAAAATGTCCAGATAGTCCTAATTTCCTGTGTAGCAGTTATCCACATATTTTGTAAACCGTGTTTGCTGCCCTGTAGAGAAATAAAATCCTGGTTCATGCAATGGTATGATTGTGTCTCTCTGCCAACCCCCTCATCACTGCAGAGGTGGTCCAAACAGTAAAGGTTAACAGGTAACGAGCCAGGTGAGCCTAAAGACAGAGCAGTGTTTTGAACTTTTGCATGAATCTTAGAAAAAGTAAAATACAAACTCAGTTCAACAACAGCGAACAGGACCACTTGAAATGCATACACTGAGAGGACAAATCAGTTCTTTCACAGCCAGCAATGCTGAGAATTTGCTTTCATTGCTTCATTTGTTAATGCATTTACATGGTGTTAAAAGTAAAATAAAAAATAGGCTCAAAGAACCTGATTTGAACAGAAATTGATGTGTGCTACCTATCCCATTATCCCATTATCTGACAAATTACTCCTGTCACCATTTGTCTATCAGTGGAATTACATATAATGCATAGGATTGGCTTGAATTAGCAGATTCCACTTTTCAAGTCACTAAGTTATGACGTCAACAGATTTTTCATTCAACCTTTTATCCCTGGAGAAAAATAACTTGGCTTAGGTAATAGGCCTCAGTGTTCAAGTAATCTGTGAGTCAAAAGCTCAGCCTTCAGACTGCTCTAAACACTCAGTTCCCCACAGTTGCTTTTACTTTATGATGTCATAGAGAGTGGATATCCTTGAATTAATCATCTCAGGCAGCAGCCCACCCAACTGCTGTACAAACCTTCTGTTTCTGAGGGGTAGCCAATTAGAAGAAAGAAAGGGAGAGAAAGGGGTTAATAGGTGTTTCAGACAGAGGATAAACTGAGAGGCTTCACCAAGGCCCACAATAAGATAAATAAGGATTATTTTGACCTATAAATAACACAAAGCTACTTGTGTAAAGTCCAAGAATAATGATGACAGTAAGTCTAAATGGAATCTTAGTTTTTATTTTTAACTTTAGTTACTTTAGCATATTGATAAAGGACTCAATTTAACGACACAGAAATAAAATTAATCTGGACTGAACCAATACCCACCTTTTATTTAATTGAAATGGCCACTCATTGGGGCCAGCTTAATTTAATTTCACACTGAGAAAATTGATGTGTAGTCAGATTTATCCAGTTGACATACTCCTCTTGTGTCACATGTTTGTCTCTTTGTTAGTGCTTTTTCAATGGCTTGCCAGAAACTTGTGCCAGCTGGCTCAGTTGCCTATGTGTGTGTTATGATTTGGAGTTTGCAAGTTCTCTTACTTCTGTGTGAGTGCCCTCCAAATGTAAATATAACTATAAATACTGGACGTTGGCCATTTGGTGTCTTGGCAGATATTTTTGTAAGTAACTTATATCTGTGAGAAAGAGGACAGGAAGTGGAACTGAAGTAACATAAAATGTTAGTAGTTTGAAACCCTCCCTTGTTACACTATAGATTTCTGACACACTGGACAAACGACTATGCCATGAACAGATGTAGAATATATTCCTCCCCAGCAGGCCTCAGAGACCGAATCCAGTTACGTGGAGTGCAGCTGCCAAACCAGCAGAGGTTGGCAGTCTGACTTATAAGCTGACTGTGGTTGCTTCTGGAGCTGCTGATGTGTTAGCACTGTGGTGAGTGGTCAAACTGGAAGCTTTTGCTGCCTGGTATTTTCTCAGTGAGTTCAACCATAAATGGGCTGTAGTGTTCACGATACCCAGTGGTTATGCAAGGGGCGGATGCGGTGATTTGTGTGGCAGTCCATATGATTTTTCATAAAATACTAGCGACTGCTCAGGGTTTGTGTGACTGTCTGTGTACCAAAACAAAAGAAGCCATGACACAATAACTGCAGGCAAACATAGTAAAGGCAGATTTGATTGGACCTGAATCTCTGCCACAAATACAGCAGCTCAGTCAAAAAGATGGTACATATACAAAACACTCACATGCAGCCTCTCTAAGTAAATACATGATAAACAGCCTGCTATGATACCACCATGCTATTGAATGTGACTGGTGTATGAACATAAAGAAACTGAGTGTTATTGTGTTGCGGCACAATGATGAATTACATATTTAGCCACTTTTGAAAGTACTACCACTGCAGTGTTTGTGGATTTCACAAGAAGTGAACTCATTTCCGTTATTGTGATGATGACACCCATTATGTGGAAACAGTTACATATCCTTCTGCAGTATTTTATCCATTGTAAATGAGCAGTTAATGTGTCATAAGCAGTGGCCCCAGACTAATGTAGCCTCAGGATCTACTTTTCTCACTCTTGACTCATGTTGAGTCACAATCCACTAAGATGCTAACATAACACCCTTTAAAAATTTGTTTCGCAAATTGAAAGCAAAATAAAAATACAACTGAGGCATAAAAACTGTACATTAAAAACATTGCAATAGCAGTTTTAAGTTGGAGTTTATCCAGGCTTCTAACTGACAACATAATGAGATCAGGAAAGTTAAAAAGTAGCACTCAGTTCAGACATTAGTTGGTCTTTAACTTGCTAGCTCTTTAGTACAAAGTCTGTGATTCCATCCATCCATCAGAATTAAAGAGTATGTTTCTGTGGGACAGTGTGGGGCATGTTGCTAATGCCTAGAGCTGTCTGGATTACTCTTAAAAGCAATAAACACACAAACTACGTGAGTTACAGATTTGGCATTTAGAATGTGCAATGTATTTTATTTAAATGACTGATCCACAATGCATTGAACCCCTATGCCTCCACCTGCAGATGGTGTGCCCAAAGAAGGGCTGGGGCAAAGTAGGCCCCACCAGGTAATTACCCACAAATCCCTCCCCCAAGCCTGGCTCCAGGGTGGGGCACCAGTAACCCTGTCCCAGTGAGGTAATGTGGTCCCTTGATTTTCTCTGGATCGATAGATAGATCATCCCTGTGAAACTAATTATCAGTATTATAACATTTAATAACAGCAGGGATAAAGAATCTCCTGAACCACTTCTACAGCACAGGGACAGAATCAGTGGTTCTGTGTGCTTCTCTGCCAAACCACAATTACATGGAGGGGGTACCTAGGGTTGGTGGTCATCTACTAATTGGAATGTTGGTGGTTGGTGGCTGCTACAGTCTGCATGCCAAAGTATCCTTTGAACCCTGAGTTGTGATGTGTTCATTGTGAGCTCCTGATGTGTTCATTGGAGTGTGAATGTTAGAAAGACATAGAAAAAACTGCTTGTGTGAATGGGCAAATGAGACATGTTGTATATAACATGTTGCTTTGAGTGGTCAAGCAGAGTCGAAAAGCGCTATATAAGAACCAGTCCATTTACCATTCCTCATACAGCTCTCAAGCACAGAGTCGACAGTACCTCCGAAAACTGAGCTAGCCGTTTTTTTAACCAGCTTGTCCAGCTACTTAGTGTTTTCATCAGTTATGTTGTTACCCTGCTAAACAGCAGCAAAGAAAATGACACTAGCAGCAACTGAATGATAAAACAAGTACAGCATTTCATTACACACATTGAAGGATTTGAGTAAGTAAGTAAGTAAAAAAAATAGTCTGCTCTGCCCTTTTTTGTAGAGGGCATCAGTGTTGAAAGACCAGTCCAGTTTGTCATCAAGGTCCACACCAAGATATCTGTATGACTGCACCGCTTCAACATCCACCCCTGCTAAAGTCAACCACAATCTTTTTAGCTTTAGTTGTAATCAAGATGAGGCAGTTCACAAAAGGCGATGGAACCATGAATTCTGCTCTCTACCAGAAAATCCTGAAGGAGAATGTCCGGCCATCAGTTCATGTCCTGAAGCTCAAGAGCACTTGGGTTATACAGCAGGACAATGATCTAAAACACACCAGCAAGTCAACCTCTGAATGGCTAAAAAAAAACCCAAAATGAAACCAAAATGAAGGTTTTGGAGTGGCCTAGTCAAAGTCTTGACTTAAATCCGATTGAGATACTTTGGCATGACCTTAAACAGGTCGTTCATGCTGTAAAACCCTCCAATGTGGCTGAAATTAAACAATTCTGCAAAGAAGAGTGGGCCAAAATTCCTCCACAGCGATATCACTCGATTGCAGTTCTTGCTGCCAAGGGTGGCACAACCAGTTATTAGGTTTAGGGGGCAATTACTTTTTCACACAGGGCCAGGTAGGTTTGGATAACTTTTTTCCCTTAATAAATGAAATCATCATTTAAAAACTGCATTTTGTATTTACTCAGGTTATCTTTTTCTAATATGAAAATGTGTTTGATGATCTGAAACATGTAAGTGTGACAAATATGCAAAAAATTAATAAATTAGGAAGGGGGCAAATACTTTTTCACACCACTGTATGTATCCAGGAGGTTAAGGTGGAATCCACCCCCATCTTCTTGAGCTTGTCTCTCAAAATCCAGGGTTGAATGGTATTCAACGCACTAGAACAGTCAAAAAAACATAATCTTCACATCCACCAGGATTGTCCAAAAAAAGTCCTGTGAAGCAAGTAGAGGACCGTGTAATCCACTCCAGTTTTCTTCTAGTATGCAAACTGTAACAGGTCCATTGCCCACTGGATTTGGAGTCTCAGTAGGCGATAGAGCAGCCTCTCCATTGTCTTCAAGATATGGGAAGTGAGGGCAATTGGTCTGTAGTTGTTAATCATGGTTGGATGCCCTGCCTTGGGTAGTGGCACAAGGCATGTTTGGTTGGAACCTTCCTAAAGTGGAGACTCAGGTTGAAGACAGTGTGGGGAGGCTCCCCTAGCTGAGTCTCACTGTCTTGAAGTAGCCTTGGACAAACCCCATCCAAGCCACATGTTTTGCCAGAGTGCAGCCATCTCAGCTCAGCTCTCACCTCTTTCACTGCAAAGAACAGCTGAGGAGAAACTGGTATAAAAGGTGCTACGACTGTGGTGTTGGGGGAGCTGCTTAATGAGGGTGGGTGTGAAGGAGAGGATGGGTCAGCAGATGTGGGAGGGAGTGCCAGATCAAACCTGTTATAGAACAGATTAAACTCATTTGCCTTTTCCACATATCCTGGAAGCTGCCTTCTCTTCCACTTGAAGCCAGTGATGGTCATTCTTCTCTACACCTCTTTGGTGTTGTTGGACAGTAGTTTCCTCTGCAGCTTCCTTTTATAGTCTATTTATGCCTATTTCAAACTGCTTTTCAGGTTGTACTGTGCCAACTTAATCTTTTCCCGGTCACTAAACTACCTTTATCTCATTTAGGAGGAACTTAATACTCCTAGTAATCCAAGGTTTGTTGTTGGGAAAGGAGAAAACAGTTCTTACTGGCACAACAACATCCCTGCAAAAGTTGATGTAGTCAGTTATAAAACCAGGAATCCTGTCAATATCAATACTAGTGTTGACCTCCATCAGTACATCCCAGTCAATAGACTTAAAGCAGTCCCTCAGGGATTTGCTGCCCTCTGGACTCCACTTTCTAAAGGACCAGGTGGTCACAGACTGCCTCAGTACTAAGGGTTTGTAAGAAGGCCTTAGGTAAGCCTGACTATGACCTGATTTACCAAGCAATGGCAAGGCTAAAGCACTGTAGGCCCAAGATCTTATTGTACCTTGTGGCACAGTCAACATATGGAGTAAAACCAGACAGGTGGGGGGCAATGTTCACATCACTGAAGTCCCCTGATAAGGCAAAGGGAGTCTCCAGCCTGGTCTATAATCTCATGACTATCTCTTGAAAGACATCACACATGACTACAGGCTAAAAATGGCAACAAAGCAGGAAAACTCGCTTGGTAAATAGTACTCAATAGTCTCAAACCAACTCCCAGGATCTCAATATCCCAACAACAGATCTCATCCTTCACAGTTATGTAATGCGGATTACACAATCTATTGTTCGTAAACAGGGAAAGTCCCCCACCTTTAATTTTCTCACCAGCTTTCAGGTCTCAGTCCACCCGTACCATGGTGAAGCCGGGCTGATCGACACAGGAGTCCGGGATGTTTTTTTATCAGGCCTCATTGAAACACGAGACTTCACTCACAATAGACTCGCCGATTCCTCACAAGCGCTTCCAACTCCTCACTCTTGTTGGGGAGAGAGTTGAGATTCTCCATTAGGTCTGATGGTAAAAAAAGGCTTGTATCTCCACCTCCTAGCCTTTAGCTTAGCTCCAGCTTGGCAGCCACAGAACGTCTTCTTCTAAGGAGTTCATCCCTTCTATATGTGATTTTACACATACTGTAAAAAATACTACACAAACAACACACCAACACACTAGAAATGGAGCTATGAGGACTTGCTGCCTGTCAACCTGGCACATGTGCAACTATAACTGGCCTTTTGAATTACCCTTAGTTTGGCCCCTCACCCAGGATCAATTTGTATTCACAGACACTACCAAGGTAAGTTGCCCCTGCCAACATAGCTCCTAGGATCACTTGTGCATGCATACCCCTCCACCTTAGTATGGGGGAAAATTCAAGGAGGTGTTCACGTATCTATATAAGAGTGGGGGGAGTATGGAGGTGGACTAGTGTAGCATCTGCAGTAATGTAGACACTGTAGTGGTCCATTGTGTTCAGCACGCTCTAAACCACAAAGGGAAAGCAGTGGATTTACTGATTGATTGATGTTCCTACCCACACGTATAGTCAAGCTTATTCTTAATAGACTGAAAGATACAAACGGCAGAAATTAGCTCAACCTTAGAGATAGTGTGAGTAGCTAAATTATTCTGGAGGGCCTGAACACCTACTCATACCTCCTGAACACATCCTAGGTGAGGTGTTTTAAGAGTGTCCTACCGGGAGAAGACCTGGGAGGATGAGCAGTAGAAACTGGATGGAAATATGTATGGATGTAAGTATGTACGTATGTATGGATAGATGGATGAAACTTTCAATACTCTCACTCCAGGTAGATGCAATAAGCCTAAAAGGAAGTTAAAGTTTGTTTGATAATCTTTAGTAATTGTTAAAACTGTTACTCTTACTTTAAGCCGCCATTCTGTCTGGTCATTATCTTTGAGTTTCAGTAGGCTTTCATAGATGAACACGTCTTTTCATGCCACACATTTCTTGCGAGACACATCTATTGTGTCACTTCACTCCCATGCAAAATTGAAAAACGATAATAAAGACAAAAATGAATTACAAATGTATCTAAGCAAAAAATGAATTTAATTGTATGACCATTGTAGTTGAATTTCCTTTTCTCTGTGGTAGATACCATTATCCAGTGAAATCTGCATAGCTTATTACTACTCTTACTTTGTTGGGTGTAGCCTAGGGAGCAAAAAATGGTGACATATTAACTTGAACCTTGACAATAAAAGCCAGGCTTTATAAAAGTATCTGTCTTCCAGTGTTGACTTTTGAATAGAAGCTTCTTTTGGCTACTTCCGTATTCACAAGGGGTCACCACAGCAGATGGATTTGCATGTTTGATTTGGCAGATGCCCTTCCTGAAGCAACCCATCGAGGGATTTGTGTCTCCACCCAGTCTCGAACACATTTGCCTAACATCTTTCACATATTAGGCAAATGTGTTAAGAACTACACTATGGAGCCCCTTTTGAATATTAGAGCTATATAATATAGAATATTAGATATTGTTGCAATATGTGGGACAAAGGCACAAGGGATAAAAATATTGTGCAGGCTCACATAATGTGAAAGACCTAGTCACTATACTGATGTGTGAATAGCACAGCTAACTGTCTAGTGCATTCACTGCTAGTGATTGGACATCTCATGTACTACCTCATTCAAGCTCTCGAAACTGAGTAGAGGTTTCTGGCACAACTTCACCTTCAGGTGCATGGCGAGGAACATAAAGGCTCAAGAGGGTAAAGCTCTAGCAACACTTTGCAAAGAGAAATGTCTTGGCTTGCGACTCTCATCAGGATCATCACCTTTCACCATTCACACTTTATCTAGGTAGGTTTGCCTAAACCACACAGGTTATTTCTAGCAGTGTGAACACGCATATGAAAAAGGACACCCATGGAAAACATCCTGACCTGTCGTAGGTCAGGAAGTTCATGTCGTAAAAGCAGCTATAGAGATGAAAGGGCATTGTCATTGTCTTACCGCATACAAAACACTGAAGATTTAGACCTCAGCTCAAATAAACAAAATGTAATACCTTCCAAATCAAATGTGTTTGGTCATGTTGTCATCTTGTTGATTCTACATGACTTTTCAAGAAATGGCTACAATATATGGGCACGCAGACTTTCTGTGGATCATTGTACTGTTTGTGAAAAAGCGAACCACGGGACTACTGTCCATTCAGTTTGGATTCACTGATCTGAAGAAGCCAGATGTGACAAGATTTTGATAATTTCTTGATGATTTTATTTTATCACTAGCCCTCCTGCGATGCAGGTAGATGCCTCTCTAGTGTCCTGGATTGTAGATTACCTGACAGAAAGACCACAATATGTGCGTCTTCAACGCTGTGTGTCTAACAAGGTGGTCAGCAACACCGGGGCACCACCAGTGCCATACTCTGTGCTGTTGCATGCTGGGGCAGCAGGCTGAGGGTAGTGGATGCAAACAGACTCAACAAACTGATCCGCAAGGCCAGTAACGTTG
>VUQS01021723.1:15125-36318 GCA_015108495.1 Heterochromis multidens | reverse complement strand
TTGGGGGGGGGGTAGTGGCAGCAGGAGCTTGAAGCTGGAGAAGGTGACCCTGAGATACAGGCAGGGCTGTTCATTTAGGCAGGCAGTCAACAGAGCAGTGACAACCAGCAACAGAGCAGTGCTGGACCCCTGGAGAGAGGCACTGCAGCAGATGGAATAAAAGAATTTAGATTAAACAATCCCACACTGCACAGTGTCACCATGCTGATGCTCTCTTATTAGATGTTAAGCTCTAGTACCTAAAGGAAGCAAACATTTCTAAGAGAATGGACATAAAATTAGTACAATTATTATGAAGGATAGGGGATGGCTAAAAATGCAACTAGGATTTTTTAAATTATTGATATAATCTTTAATAACTTTGATAAAGTTAAAAAAAAAAACTTTAGAAAATATAACTTGTCAGTATGGTTGTTCTGACATAATCCTTTGGGTATACGATCGGAAAGCCTCATGGGATAAATTAATTCTGACAGTAATGATGAAAACTGTAAGAATCTCAATTACAGAATGTGATGCATATGCTTAGAAAAGATGGTTGGCAGGAAATTCTTATAAGCATTACACATGAACCAGAGACATTGCGCTCAAAGTATCTTGAAAAGAAATGTATTGCTGAATTATGTAACAGCAAAGCTGGTGGTAGAAGTATACCTTCAAGGAAGAAAAAAGAAATTGTTTTGAGGCAAAGTCAGCTCAATTTTTAAGTGTTTTTTTTTTTTTATTTATCAGATATGACTGGTTATTCTATACATACAGTTTTAATGTCCTGGGGATCATTGAAATTAAAGTTAATTTAGATAATGCTTTAAAATAACTGCCCAATAAGTGCTTGGATGCATTTCAGGATCTCTGCCAAACAGCAATCCTTGCTTCTTGAAGGATTACGGTTCTACCTCAGGAATCAGACCCTACAGGCCAGCTCCAGCTGCGTGGAGCCAATCACCAGCCAAATCAGGAAATGTATGATCCAATCACGTTGTTGTATTGACAAAGTGTAAAATTCACAACAATTCCATCTGTGCTGTGACAGGAATATCTGCTAGTAAAGACATAGGTACTTATTATTTTTCTTGGCAGTGTACATCAAAATGGCACTTGTTCAAATGCTTTGGTGGAAGAACAAAGTCAGGCATGTACATGGATAGTTTGCACATGTATAGTAGCAGTATAACTTGTTAGTAACTGTTAGTTATGACTCTTTCCCTCATTCACGTACACAGAGGCCTCAAAATAAAAACCCAAATAACTCCCCATAGGCACTACCAAGATGGCTTCTCAGTGGTAAGTCTTGCTACAAGAAGGACTTTGCAAGGACCACATGTGGAATCCAATCTTGTCTTAAAAAACACAAAATCGGGCAGTACGAGAAAAAAGAGTGAGATCAGAGTGTGGATAGGGTTGGCCAAACTCTTCATTACTGAGACCTGGACTTGTAATTTTTCCACTTCGGTTTCATTCTCCATTTCAAGGACATGTTGGCTGCTGAGAGTGTGATGGCTTTGTGGTTATAGCAGTGATGCTCCCTCCATTGTGTTTGGCCGGCCAGCTGCCTGATATATTATATCTTCTGATTACCACCCACCACACACACTGATAAGATCCCAGCTGGAACAGGACAGAGCCCAAAGTGCCAGCACTCAGTCTGCATGCAATTTGTAAACCAGAATCAGGATGTTTGTGCATATGTGCATCTTTGTCTGGTAACTCAAACATCAGCGCACATGAATCAGCACACACATCTGACTGGTGTGAAAGAAAGCAAATGCAATGTGGAAAGAAATGCAAAAGTGTGCAAAGTGTGTGTATGGGTGAGTAATCATATGGAGTTATGCAAAAAACTTCCCTCTTGTCATATTAAAAAAAAGGAAGAAATTTAAATTTTGCAATTTTTTTTTTACATGTTTTGTCATAGCTTGTCCTTGACACTTGTCCATATTCTTCACCAGAGCATGTATCCATAATTTAGGTGCAATTTAGGTTTAGTTTATGGTTTGTTTTTAGAGTTTCACCAGCTTGGGAAGACTGGATGGTTCAGCAAATACACCATCACAGCGACTCTCAGGCTGTTATTAGAGATGCACTCATTATAATCTTCTTAGCCAATTTTGGATATATATATATATTTAAAGTTGGACCTCCCAGTTCAGATTTTGGCTGATTAGGATTTTCAATTTAATTTAAGTTTAACAAAGCACTGATTAATCTTATAATCTATACTGTCTCCAAAACTTACAGATTAGAGGACCCTTTGTCACTCTAAAACAAATCTCAAATCTACAAGTAACTCGTCATAGCTCGAATAAAATGCACCTAAAAGTTACAGTAGAGGTTTTTGTGCCATTGTGTTGTGTTTCAGTGTTACTTTAAACAATGGTGACTGAACCTGAGCTGTTCATGCTTCATGCAGCAGCCATGGTTACTTACACCATTAAAAAAAATAAAATCTGTGAACTGAATTTCTCCTTTAAACTTTATAGAATTTTCCCACAAAGATAGCAAACAATAGTTGAAATTATGTTAAATCAGTATAATTACCGTTAACCTAAATTTCACTGAATCAACGTTGAATTCTGACATTGATTCTTGATCATTTTTGTACCCTTGGTCAATAATGAAACAATGTTGAACTACAGATCAAGAGGATTTCAATGGTATTTCAACAGACTGCAAAATTTCATTGACTCAATGTTGAAGTCTGACATTGATTTTTAGTCACTTTTGCACTTCCAGTTATTATTGAAATGAAGTTGATGACATCCTGTTGATCACCAGTCATGAGCAACAGGAATTAAATGGCATTTCAACTCACTTTCAACTTTAATTTAATTGAATCACTTGATTAACTTATCATCAGAAAGCATGACCAAATCTATAAACATGACAGTTTTGACAGATTGCTGGTCTGGAGCAAAATTCCTTCACAATGATGTGAGAGACTGATAAAGTCACACAGAAAATGATTACTTCATATTATTGCTGCTAAAGGTGGTTCTACAAGCTTCTGAATCATGGGGTGTACTTAATTTTTCACAGGACTGCAGAGAGTCCTGTGAAAACTCTCTTTTACACATGACTGTAGCTTCACTGGTGAGTTAACTGTACATTAGAAGTAACCAAATAGTCCTGAATTCATAAAGTTTGCTTCTGCTGAGATCATTTTACTTTATTATCGTCACTGTTGTGCCTTCTCCTCATGACAGAGCCATTTCTCACCAAGACACTGTCTTTTAACTAATTCATTTTCCTGAAACAGAATTTATCAGATTTTCTGTAAAAAGGAAAATGAGGAAAAACACTTTTATTGCCAGCAAAGGTCTCATTTTTTATTATTATTATTATTTTTTTATTAATAGCAGGTTTATGATAGACAGCTCTGTACCTCTGAATGTAACGTCTTAATTAATAATGTGGCACTGAGGGGTTCATAATTTTTTCTTGTCGCTTGTCTGATTCAGTATTATGTGAGTATTTCTGTTTCTGCCTGTTTTCACAAGTTGCAACCCCTCTTCTGGAGAGAAATATAGTGGGAAAGTTTCCTCTGAAATTTTAAACTAATGACTGAAAAGAGTGATAAACAGATGCGTTCTCTCCCTGCAGTATGAAGCTGATATGATGCTATCTGTTGCTATAAGATATTTTGCCTTTTTCCCAGTGTATATCTATAAGATCTGTATGTACATAAGAGCTGATCTGCGAGTAATGCACAGATACAGATAGGGAACACACTCGTACATACATATATGAATATTTGTGCATGTTAACGAAGGTACAGATGGACCTCAAGTGCTACTAGGCATCTTTTTTTAATTTTCTTCTAATCTTTTCCTTCATTTCACCACACTCTTTTTCTAGTCCTTATTTCTTTCTCCTCATCTACAGAAGCATGTTTCTCCTGAGGCCTCCCCTACCCCGGACCCCTTTCTTTAACTTCACTTGAGGTGGTAAATATGTACACAGCCCCTCTTTTGAAGCACCTAACCCCTGAATATGTTCACACAAACTATCTTATTAATGAATAGTATGAAAACTTGTGACTTGTGTTGCTAATGAGTGTATGACCAAAACAAAATCTGATTTCCCTGAGCGTTTTCTCTATAGTTTGAAAGAGGGTTTAAAAAAGTTTGAAAAATAATAATTTTAAGTAGCAGGCCTTTCCTCTTGCTGCAGAATATTTGTAAAACAAGGTATTTGGGTTAATTAAAAATTGCACCTTTTGTTTGCAATTTTAATCTGTTTTAATTTGGCACCCTTTATATAACACATGCAGTACAGTATTTAAATGCATGGTAGGCACAGAAAGGCATACAAATAAATACCTTACTCTGCATTTTGTTTGTATTTTTTTTTTTTCCTGACCTGTTATTGGGATCCATTGATTCTGTCAAGCCAGCGTCAGTCCATTGTGTCTTTGCTTTTAGTTGGTATTCACATGTCTTCTCCTGAGAGCAGTATTTGGGGAGATGTGGGAAAGAGAGAAAGAACAGATCAAATGTGATTTATCCAGGGTTGGACAGCCAGCCAGTAAACTATGTATGCTGAAGAGGATCAGGGGGTTACAGGGGATAAGGTCACAACTGTATAAATACTGACATGGCATTCCTAGACAAAATTGGTCTGTGAAGAACAGGTGACCGTTTGTGGGATATGGTACTTTCACACCTTTTTTATGTACAGTGTATTCCCATACCTCTTTATTCACACAGTGTAAAAATAAGACATTTCAGCTAAGTGGTAACATTAACATTAACATCTAACAGCAAGGGTTTCTATGTGGACTTCACTATATACTTGGTGACACTAAGGTGCTGTTAATGTGGTTTCTGTGAGTTATGGATCATTGTAAAGCAATCTGGCAGTCTTATAATCTGATCTGGGACCTTGGACTGTCATGTTGGCAGCAGGAAAAAAAAAATCAGTGTTGATGCCAGTATGAACGTGGTCACTTTAACAGATCAAATTACACCATAACAGACAAATGTAATGTAGTGTACACACTTTATACTCATATGGTATCATGACTGCATGCAGGGGGTTCATGCAATTACTTTGGATGTCACATATCCATCTTCTATCAATATACTATCAGATTTAATCTCAGTGTAATAACTCATTTATTCATTACATCAGAGTTCAGTATATGATAATTTTCCTGCGGGTTAACTAAAATGATGACTGGGTTTTGTATCGGCAGGAAATATATCAAACTTACTAACAGACAGGCAGCCAGCCAGATATTTTTGTTAAAAGAGTTGCCAACATTTTCTTGCCAGCTACAAACTGAAAACCCCCGGGAATGTAGACAAACTTGTTTCCATGTCTCTGTTCAGAGAAAACTGAGTGCTTTATTTGTTTCTAGTCTAATTTTTCTTGTTTTTTTTAAGCCCCTTCTCACAACTTTTTAAACTGTTAAATATTTAACGTCTGTATACGGTGCTGTGAAAAAGTATTTGCGCCCTTCCTGATTTCTTAGTTTTTTGCATTTTTGTCACACTTACATGCTTCAGATTTACAAACAAATTTTAATGTTAGACATAAATACAAAATGTAGTTTTTTAATGATGACTTAATTTATTAAGGGAAAAAGAGCTATCCAAACCTACCTGGACCTGTGAGAAAAAGTAATTGCCCCCTCCCCCCAAAGTCATTGACTCTCAGCCTGGAAAAGGTTACAAAGCCATTTCTAAGGCTTTGGGACTCCAGTGAACCACAGTGAGAGCCATTATCCACAAATGGAGAAAACGTGGAACAGTGGTGAACCTTCCCAGGAGCGGCCAGCCTACCAAAATTACTCCAAGAGCGCATCAACGACTCATCCAGGAGGTCACAAAAGAACCCAGAGCAACATCTAAAGAACTGCAGGCCTCACTTGTCTCAGTTAAAGTCAGAGTTCATGATTCAACAGTAAGAAAGAGGCTGGATGAAAACAGCATCCATGGGAGAGTTCCAAGGAGAAAACCACTGCTGACCAAAAAGAACACAAAGGCTCGTCTCACGTTTGCCAAAAAACATCTTGATGATCCCCAAGACTTTTGGGAAAATATTCTGTGGACTGACGAGAAAAAAGTTGAACTTTTTGGAAGGTTTGAGTCCCGTTACATCTGACATAAAACTAACACAGCATTTCATAAAAAGAACATCATACCAACAGTCAAACATGGTGGTGGCAGTGTGATGGTCTGGGGCTGCTTTGCTGCTTCAGGACCTGGTAATTGATGTAACCATGAATTCTGTTCTCTAATGGAAAATCCTGAAGGAGAATTGCAGGTTCACCTCAGTAACCACAGGGAGGAAGGTAGTTAGTGAACACAGTTCTTCATTAATCACTTGCACAGAAAAATGCTTGCTCCAACAACTGCCTAGTCTTGGGGCATAATGACTCTCTGCTTCAGTCTGTTCATCTCTGTCCTCTCCTCCGGCCCTGTATCTACTATATGGGGAGAGAGAATAATTCACAGATGCACGCCAGGTGTTCCACTCTCTTCACTAGCACTGCTCCCTCAGCCAACCGGCCCCACCTCTCCCTCCTACAGCCGAGCCACAAACCACACCCTGCTGCCACAAGAATGTCTTGCCATCAGTTCATGCCCTGAAACTCAAGCTCACTTGGGTTATGCAGGACAATGATCTGAAACACACCAGCAAGTCCACCTCTGAATGGCTAAAAAAAACAAAAAAAAACAACAAATTTAAGGTTTTGGAGTGGCCTAGTCAAAGTCCAAACTCAAATCAGATTGAGATGCTTTGGCATGACCTTAAACAGGCCATTCATGCTCGAAAACTCTCCAATGTGGCTGAATTCAAACAATTCTGCAAAGAAGAGTGGGCCAAAATTTCTCCACAGTGATGTCAAACACTCATTGCCAGTTATCACAAATGCTTGATTGCAGTTCTTGCTGCCAAGGGTGGAACAACCAGTTATTAAGAGTAGGGGGCAATTAATTTTTCACATAGCGCTAGGTAGGTTTGGATAGTGTTTTTCCCTTAATAAATGAAATCATCATTTAAAAACTGCATTTTGTATTTACTCAGGTTATCTTTGTCTAATGTTAAAATTTGTTTTTTCTGAAGTATTTAAGTGTGACAAACATGCAAAAACATAAAAAAATCGGGAATGGGGCAAATACTTTTTCACAGCACTTTATCCTTTGACATCTGAAATCTAAACTGATTTCTGTCTCTCTTTTTCTCCCTCCCTGTGTCCCACTGTGTCCTAGCAGTCCTGCAGCAGTGAAGGTCAGCCTGTCTCTCCTCACTTACGACCCTGACTGATTGTGCTACCTTTGGGGCAGATGCCCAATAGAACTGCAGATGTATGCGTTTGTGTGTGTGCACATACGTAACACAGGCATGCAAGGAGAAACTTTTCAGTTTCAATATCAGCTTTTTAGCATTAATATTAATTAATGTTTTCTATAAACAAATATTTTGATAAATAACAAAGATTTTTTTTTAAATAAAGATAATTATAGTGAGCTAAGAATTTTACAGCTGAAAAATAAACTAGTCAGTACTCTGTGGTGGACAAACGATTACTTGGTGGAAAACACAGTTTTGGACTCTATGGATACTTTGCCCCTTTATAAAAAAGGTACAGAGGGTGTTTTTTTTTAACAGCTTATGCATTTGGATATTGATAAGGCTTAATGTTAGAGGTGTGACTGCTTTGACTGACAGGTGTGCTGACACAGGGAGCTTGGGGCTGACTGCTGCCAGGCCTCTACTTGGGTAATTTGAGTCAAAAACTGCACCTCTCCACTCTATAGTTGTAACAGATAACTGCCCAGTTTTACATTTGGAGGAAATCTATTTAAAATACAGAATACAGAAATTTGCGACTGACTAGCCAGCCTATCAGTCTTCAGTGACTCTAAATAGATTTCCTCCAAAAGCAGTGTATCCAGATAGACGAGACAGCCAGTCTATCTAAGCCTAACATTGCAAAAATACACTAGAAATACATCAGTTATTAAACAGTTGATTGGTCCACTTTGACAGGCGACTTGTCCACATTTATCTGGAGAGAAATGTCAGTATGGACTACTACCTCTACATATTTTAGTATAAGTACAAATAATTAATTCCATTTGCTATTAAATATCTATTAGAATGACCTACTTCCTCTATAAATGTGGTGAAAAGCAGAGTATCTTATACTCTTCATTTGTTGCCAAGACACACATCTATATACATCATTGGCATGCATAGCCCAGGGCACTGAGAGTAAAAGTAACACTTGATGCGTAGATTCTTACTTCTATGTTATCCTACTTAGCTTGTCACAGCAGGCCAAAATGACCCTCAGGCCAACAGGTCTTTTCTGTTGCTGTTTAACTAATCAAAATTAAATAAGAAAAATCTAAGAATCTCACTAATGGGATTAAAGAAAGCACTGTTACATAAATTTAAAAAATGGCTTATCCACTTTAGTGTTAGGGACGTCTCAGTTTCATATTAACAGGCTCAATCTGACGTAGGAAGAGTTGTTTCAACTCAAAACTCAAATTTGTGTAAGATAATAATATTTATTGTGCATACTAAACATTTGGGACTATGGAAGCTAATAAGAAATTGGTCATTAATTTTGGAAATGTCCTTTAATTGCAGTATTTTAAAAAATGGACAATAAAGCTGTAAAAACTCATGACTTGAGCGAGTGCACATCTGATATTCACCAAAAAGAAACAGACTAACCCTTATTAATATCTACTCCAAAAGTCCCAAAATTAACTTGGTGAATTTAATACAGTAATTATAAAATTATTTCTATCAGGTTTTATTTAACAGCACATCTCCCAGAATCTGTTATAGAGATCAGGAACCCTATATTATCCAGAGGACATTTGTTGATCAGTGACACCATTCTGTCATTCAGCAATACAAGTGGTTTACCTGAAGACAGAGACTTGAAACAGTACAGTCAGTGCCTGTCAGTTTTTCAGTCTGTCACTCTTGTATTTCTTCAAAGCCAAGGACCTGCTGCCACCACTTAAAATATTCACATATCCAAGTACAAAGAAAAAAAAACAGCCAAAGAGATATCGATGGGAAGAATTTTCATAAAAATTAAGCCTAGAAACACCAATAACTTCCTACCTAAAGCTTCTCTTACAGTAAACACAGAACTGCTTAAAACCTTGCATCAGCATTTTGCCACAACTATTAGAAACTGGATAAATTGTCAGTGTTTTTCCACTTTAATTGCACTTTCATAAAATAGCATACATTTTGCAAGTGGTCCATCAATGATTACTCCTTTTCAGCCATTCAAACTTTTACTGATTTGAATGACTACGTGTTTTTCAGAAAGGTGCCATGGCAGTTTCCTGGGCTTTTCTCAAGAGAGTGTAAACTGCTTACTTCCTATTGATTTCTCTTTTTTATTCCCCTTTTCCATTCTGCATACTCTTTACTTTTTGCTGCCCATCTGTATGTCCTGCATTTCCCACCAGCAGATAACCGTTATCTGCACAATTATTTGTAATGAAGTGATGATCAATACAGCTAATATAACATGGTCTAAGATCAGGCAGGCTGAAACCCAAAAACACATTAACATAAGTGGGTTTGAATGCAGGAGCAAGAAGACTATTAAATGAGATGGGGGTTGAGAGACATGAAAATATATTCTGAGTGTGTTGCTGGTGGCATTACCACTTCCACTGCCACCTGTCAACACACAGTGTGCGCATACACACGCGGAAAAATAGAGGAAAAAATAACATGTTGTCTTGCTGAAAATGCACATAAACTACCCAAACCGTACTGCCTCGATATCATTCACTTTACACACTCAGCCACCAATGTGTGTCCAGCCCATCTGCTGAGAGAAGACAGCAAACAGAGTCCATGCAAACGAGGAGAGGAGTAGAGAGGAGTGAAGAGGATGAGATTAAATCAAAGAACGGCAGTAATGTGTTATTGTTGAGAAACCATAGAGTCACTGTAACAGAAAACTGCAAAACATATACAGGAACACGATACTAAGCTCATGTTTGTGTTTGACACACAGGCACACACTTATGTTCGAAGGACATAATTTTAGTATGCAACCATGCATACAGAGTGAAATGCATGTATTCTGCACGTGAAAAGACTGTCACCATGAACCTGTGTGTGTGTGTGTGTGTGTGTCTGCATGTGTGTGTGTGTGTATACTGTATCATTTACAACTACCAAGCACCATTCTCTGGGGCTGAAAAATGAAGCCAGCGTGGTAGAGCCGAAAACAGTTGCTTGAATGGCCTCTTGGGGCTGGCTCCAAAAAGTGAGTCAATCCCCAAAGACTCCACTGTTAAAATGTCAAACTCCATCAGCTAATTTCTCCCTGTACAGTTGTTTTTGTTTGTTTGTTTGTTTTTTGTTTTTTTTGTTTTTCGACAACTTATCCACACCCCTAAAATTATACATTTTTGTGGCCACTTTGATTTACAGGTAGATGCTGAGACAGGCAGCTGTAGCTGATGGCTGTCTGCTAGGCTTCACCTCAGAGTCACTGAACTGTTCCTCTAGACCAGGGATGTCAAACTGATTTTACATTGTGGGCCATATATAGCCCACTTTGATCTTAAGTGGGCCAAACCAGTGAAAATCCCCTTTCTGTTAATGTAAAGTCATTTAACTGCACATTTAATCCCGGAGATATCTCAATAGAAGAAAAAGAAGTGAAATTTCAACAGTGTGTCTCAGTTTTTCTATATGATAAAGAAATGCTGCTGTAGTTAATGAAATAAATCTGTCAGTACAACTCTTTTGGTTTAAATTGTAAGAAATGAATGTGTAAAATTACAGAAAAAGTTCTGGTAGCTCATTCCTCAGACTGTCCTGTAATTATAAAACAGAAAGTTTTTGTTAATTCACTGAAAATGTCCTTTTTTATTTCTTTATTTTACTGTGGGCACATTGTAAAAAACTTTAATTTCTATAGTATTCATTTAATTGTTTATCTATCACTTAATTACTTTGGTGTAGTATGAATGGCTGTGGGGGAGGTCTTTATCAGTACGACAAGCTGTAAAATTTATGAAAATATAGTTAAAAGTCCAAAATTCCTCCTCCTCCTTCACATTTTCCAAACATGTTCAGTGGGCTGGATTAGAGTCTTTGCCAGGCTGATTCTGGCCACCGGGCCTTATCTTTGACACCCCTGTTATACACAGAACGTGTCTTAAGTGGCATTATTTGACACATAGCTGACTTGCTGGGCAGCTGCTTGCACTAACAGCTTGTCCGAGAAGTCTGTTTCAGTTTGACCGTGAAATTCTATTATTTATTTACAAATGTTCCCTGAATTTTTCTTCTTATTCCTCACTTTCCTATAGATCCCATTGTGTTTTGGTGGAGTTTTTAGATTTTGATGTTTGCTTGCCCCTTATTGGAATCGTTTGTTTTAGCTAATTTATCAACCCAACCTTTTCTGGAATAAAGATTTGGTTTTTGGACTTTTTCCCAGTCTCCTGTGTCCTGCGTTTGTGTCATTTCTTTGCCTGTGGACCATTCCAGTTTCAATAAAACTATTTTAAAATACCAAATCTCTGGTCCAATTTTATATTACTTTTTGGGGGGATTTTACTGTTTAAAAAAACTAAAACAAATTAAAACTTCACTGCGTTTGTCTTCTCATGTAAAGTTATGTGATGATTGACCAAAAAAAAATCTAAAAAAAATGGCAGATTTATTGAAATGATCATTATATGTTTATGACTAAGTTGGGCTTTTTTAAATTATCAAAATCATACTAAATTTTTCTTCTAGAAAAACAACTTAATAGCATGATGATCTGGAATAGGTGTGGTATTTTGCTCTATGTGGCTTTTTCATTATACAAAGCAGGTCCTTTTTTTCTTTTCTAGTGTTTAAGCTTGTTTCCAGTTTGGAGCAATGTTTGGCCCTTCAAAAAAAACACCAAATGCAGTGACTAGTACATGGGAAATGTTCTTACTGAGGGTGTGAGAGGGAGTGAGGGCGTGCTAAGAGGGTGAAGGGGGAAGTCAGAAATAGAGCTATTTGTGAGTTTATTTTGAGCTCCATTACCCCTATTACAGATGAGTATCTACTCTCCACCCTCTTCTAAATGCTGAGGATGCAGGTGGTCCACTGAGTAAAGCACCTATCAATCTCTCCCTGGCCATCTACCTATCTGTGTGTCCATTTATTCATCAGCTCATCTGATGAAAATCCACCCAGTCCGTTCCACTGTTCTTCTGCCTCTCCTCCATCTTTCAGATAATCAGTCCATCAACACATCCATCTGTGCACCCATCCAGCAATTCATCTAGCCATCCATTTATCTTCCCATCATTTATCCATTTGTCTATCACCCATCCAACCATCCATCCATCCTCACACACTCACTTCCTTCCATCAGTTTCCAGCAGCGCCATCAAGACTGCACCTCAGTTGTTTAAAGTGCCTCACAGGAACAACAGGCTGATATGTCAGACTTAAAAACAGACAAATGCAAAACAGGCAAGCTTTTCAATCAATAGTCGGGTTAAGCTCCAATCGCTCATGTGCATCAATAGTTCTTAGAAATTCCTAGGAAACAATTAAATACACTTGTAGACAACAATGTAAAGGCATTTGGCAGAGGTAATAGAGGCAGAGGTAATAGAGTTGATTACCAATAGAGGGTATAGAAACTGGAATCAATCAAAATCTCGCAGAAACATCCTGTAATTAAAATGGATTACTGTTTGAAGATTATTTTCTTGTGCTGTGTAGGCTACAGGAAGCCAGTGATTGTGTTCAACTGCTGTCTAGATCAAGGTGTTTTCCAGATTAAAGGAATATTTTTTTAATAAATGTGTTAATATATAGTATTGTTAATGAGAGCCGATGAGAAAATTGATGCTAAACATGAAGCTGCCTTGAGGAGCTGCAGTGTTTTCTGCAGCTTTTACTTGGGTGGGTTGCACAGGCTGCTGGTGTATATGTGGAGTCCAGCGTAAACTCTAAATACAGCTATAGCTTAAGGGTCTGAAACGTAATGCCAAAAAAGGCAAAACCTCCATTCTTTATAATGGTTAGCAAGGGTTGAATCCTCTGGTTTCAAAAGAAAATCCAACTGTGTAGACATCTATGGGAAAATTATCCTTTGGCTCCCTTGATCTGTGTCTCAGTAAATTTAATGTCTCAGTCAGTTTCATGTCTCATTGATTACAACATGACATTCAATTTGTAAGATATGGTCCACTTTACTTATGGCTTTAGGATGGGCCTACCTTGTGATGGACAGATTGCTGCTGTACATAAGCGTGTGGTGTCACTTAGATTAAGATAGTGACAGCCAACATGCTCAAGTCAAGGTTTCAAAATTAAGACTTTGCAAACTAATGGGTGATGTCAAGGTGGTTACATCCATCTGGTATAAGTATGGCACCCAACAAATCAAACGGCACTGCTTACCAACTTTAGATTTTTTTTTTTTTTATATTTAAAATGAGTAAGTTTTTATTTATGGTAGATCTTCAGCTGTGGTATAATCCTCAGGAGAGTAATGCAGAATATCTTATATTTTGCAAGGCTTGTCATCTTAGACAATTAAGTTATTGAATTGTTATTGATTCGTCCTTTGTTCTCTCAACGGAACATCTGCAATTGTCTCCAAAGTCGAACCTCGCTGATAATATTAGGAAGAGGAGAGACAAATACAGAGGGAAGAGCTTAGCTGCACATGCCATTCTCACACACCCCTCCAGGCCAACCATTAGCAAGCAAGAGACAATCACCATTTCATCAACGTTCACCGCACGGCCTCTCCCCCTCTCTCTTTTATTCATATCGTCTTTCTTTTTACTTGTTTTTCCCTTCTCCATTTCTCATTTTGATTCTGTTTTCATCGCTGTTCTCCGTCTCGGAGCTCTGCTCTCCTTTCCGTGGTTCACTGTGGTGGTAGATGCATCCATTCATCAGCCTCTGTATGTGCTGATGAATGTTGATTTAAGAGAAGAATACAACACCAGTGTGAAGGATTTATACGTATGTGTGGTTCACCTCAGGTGTGTTAGTCTGCAAGTCTGTTTTGATGTTTGTGTGATGTATATGGAGTCATGTCATGGTGACCTGCTGCACTCAGATGGCAGCAGAGAAGAATGTGGGGTCCAGCAGCGCTGTTGTTATGGGATAATAGAGGATGTATTACTCGTTTGTCTCATTATACAGCAGGTCTCTGTTGCTGTCTTTCTCTTGCACATAAAATACACACATCTTACAGATCACTGTCCTCTCACACAAACACATTTACACCTGTGCTCTTTCCCTTCCCTGCCTCTGAGAGGCTTCACTCACCGGCTTATCGGCTTAAACCAGCTCTGACAGTGCTGGCCCGGCTCACACACACCTTGTCTCGGGGGCACACCACATTATGAAACAATTACTCCTTTAATTGACAGTTAATTAATCTAAAGTCAATTTGACCTTGCCAGCCTAACCTTGAGATTGAGAGCTGTGGTAGTCATGACACTAAAGCGAAAGGCTGACAGTGGGATGCAGGGAGGAAAAAAGGGAAAGGAAGGGTGGAGGGAAGGAAATGATAGACTATGTCTCTACACCAGCAGAAAGTACTTGCTCTATCTTATTGTCAGAGTGAACATGGACTGCGCTAGTCTGGCAACTGTTTCCATGGATTTGTTGTGGCCTGTTAGTGTGCTCAACACTACACCTTATCAACAGTTACCAACTTTTTATGCTGATCTGATCATTTAGGTGTTAATTACACTTTTCTGTAAAGCCATCTTGGCTACTGTGTATGTGTCTAGATGTCATTATGGTTGAAATTACTAGAAAACGTTCTTATTTTAGTTTTATTTTTTCAATCATATAAGTATCAGGATTCTGCAGTAGGTTGATGAGTTTACCTTCAGTGAACACGTACTGTTGGCAGGTAACCATAAAACATGAACAAGGTGTCAGAGACGTTGGACGATCTTTTGCCTTTTCATTAAAAATGCAAACTAATACAACAGAACTGGAAACAAAAACCATAGCTAATGTTACTGTTGCTGATACTGTCAAACTAAATCACGTGCATGTTTCTAAACTCCTCTCTATGACTCATTATCAGAAATGATTGAAAATTAAAAGGTTCACAAAAATAAATGTAATTATTTATTGATTTATTTACAGAACTAATAACTACATTTTACAAAATAAGCAAAATAAGCATTTTACAGAATAACACAGTAGACATCATTTTAAATTTACTTGTGATTGTTTAAAGTGGTTAAATCCAGAGCCAGTAACAGAAAGGATTACATAGTTTAAAAAATAACCTAACAAACTGGTAATAAGCTACATACTGGTAGTTGAACTAATGAGGTCAAGTTAAAACTGGGTGAGAGTATAGTGCTTTTGGTATAAACTAAGATTTGTTCCTAGAACTGAGCATGCTCAGATGCTTTTATCAGATGCTTTCTGAAGACTTTATTTTATTTAGATGTAATTCTAGTTTGCTTATAAAGCAACTCTGACTTCTTTTGTATACATTTCTGAAGAGGAAGCTATCAAAGTATAATTTCCGTGGCAGTACCAAAACAATAAAAAAGTATTAATAGCTGTAGTTAAACAAGACAGTTGAGTAATGCTTAATTTATGCTACCACGGTTATGTGCATTTGTGGGGGTATTTGCTTACATAGGGCTTATGGAGAGGGGTTTTCAACCACTGCAAATGTGCTGCTGTGCAATCCTCCAAAATCCCAATTCAGTTCAGTTAAATTCAGTTTTATTTATATAGCGCCAAATCACAACAACAGTCACCTCAAGGCGCTGTATATTGTAAGGACCCTACAATAATACAGAGAAAACCCCAACAATCAGATGACCCCCTATGAGCAAACACTTGGCGACAGTGGGAAGGAAAAACTCCCTTTTAACAGGAAGAAATCTCTAATAGAACCATGCTCAGGGAGGAGCAGCCATCTGCCGCGACCAGTTGTGGTTGAGGGTAGGAAGAGAACTGCACAGTGCCGGACGTAGATGACGTGGATGACGCTCTGCGTCGGTCGAATGCTGATTGGTTAACAAGTGGGCCGAAACAAGGAAGGGAGTTCACCAAGAGTGGTAAAAGTGTGAAAAACACATCAAAGATTACACATTTTTAACACTCAGTTTCTCTCCAGCTCTTTGTATGTTATAACTTCACTCTTCTCCACACCTGGCTGATGAACCAACAACAGCACAAGCAACAGTAGCCCACAGACTGGTTGTACCACACATTTTTGACACTGTCCCCATCTGACAACAGACACTCACTGCAGGTAGACGGGCAGTCCGAAGCTGCCCACAGACTGCCAATGCACTGCACATGTGCTACAACTGCTGAAACATAATTTTTCCACAACACTGTTATGACCCAGGTCATCATCTGTATTGTGCGTGAATATTGTCATCATTTCTCCCTGCCTGAGGATGGTGCTGTTCATCCTGCTGTGTTTTCCCATTATGTAAGCTCTAGGTAGCAGCTGACCATTGGATAAAAGCTGAGGGTACCTGCTTTAAGCTGGGGCTTGACCAGACCTGTTTTTGACTACACCTTCTTCTTGACTTTGAACCAGATCATGTCATGTAGTAGGAGTGTAGCAGGGAAGATGGATGTATTTTCTTTTTGTTTTCATGATGATAGCTAAGTTTTGTTTTTTTTTCTTTTGAAAATGTTTTGATTATTACTTTGGCCATGCCCACCCTGAAGCTATTTACCTGTAAAGGACAAATGAAACAATTCTGTTTTGGACTGCAAATTTGCTGTGACATTAGTCCTTCCCTGGGAGTTGGGGCATCACATTTATGTAAGGCTCTGTTTCCCCCTAGGCCAGGTATAACATAATTGGGGGCTTGTCTGAGATTTGAACTCAGGGCCTCTTGTGCCCAAACCAAGAAGCATACCCCTCGACAACAGATGTAGGGTCATTTGTTTACTGTTAGTAATTTTTGCAGAAACATTTACATAAAGGGTTCCCATTCTTTTATTGTCTTAGCTTGTTTGACGCTATAGTGCACAATTCTGGAAATGAGTAAAGTGTCTTATGGCTGTGTTTCATTCACGTCTTTTCGTGTCTTTTATTTTAATTCTAATAAATGGTCCTTAGTTGAATGTATAGAAAGCGGCATCATGATAGGTATAGGACATGTGCAGTGAAGATTTTCAAGTGTACCAGCTTGTGCGTGCCCTTACCAAAAATATCAGCATTGTACTGTGTTAAATGCACATAATGTCAAACAGTTCCACAACCACAATGGCAAAGGCAATTGTTTATCTTCCTTCACCCAGCTGTCATATTAAAAGTTCAACCTCTTGCCATGCAACCGAGCAGTCAACACTTATCAAAAGAATATCAGAGCCGACCTCAACACGAGGACCCCCATTTATGTTTAGCCTCTTTTCTTCACAAATGCCTACACATTTTTCGGTATCAAAATCTATGGTGTGCTGGATAAATTTGTCTCCACTTTGTGTTGCTATGACAAGACAGAGCTCCGACTTCATGGCAGAGTGAATTTCTGTGATTAAAGAGACGACAAGCAAAACCATCTGCTTGTCACATCCATCTGTCATCGCCCAGCGTTCGCCATCAGCCGCACATCACTCAAAAACAACAGCAAGTCACAGAGAAAGAGCAGGAAGGTGGTGGCTGCATACACCACAATGCCTTTAGAGAGAGGGAGAGAGAGAGAGAGACAGAGGGGGAGGTGAGGAGGGAGAGCTGGAAAGACCGGGAGGTTCAAAAATGAGAGTTGGGGGGGTGTGAGTCAAATTAAATGAGGGAAAGAGGGTGAAAAGACAGAGTGCAGGGATGATGGCAAATATAGCAAGAAAAAGGAAGAGACAGATGGAGATTCTCTGCTGTTTTCTGCTGCACATCTCCGAGCCAAACTGTTGATGTTGCCCTGTTGTGCCCACAGATGCCTAACAGAAAGTGTCCTGCCAGCTCCCACAAGTCTATGATCGAATCTCACCAGAGCTCCACTTCCCTCACTTATCACCCGCTATACTTCCCGACTGTGTTTCTACAAAAATACTCGACCCAAGCAGACTGCTCACACTTGTTCGTTTCCTTCATTTCGTCATGCACACTGTACCTCATTTTGAGTTAATACCGCAGATATGCTTTCAAACCCCCCACCCAAACACAGACACCATTTAAGCCTTGCTGAGTAACCCTTATACTGTATGAATGTCCTATTTTTAACTGACATGATTAACAGGATAAATGAGATTATAAGTCAGACAGACAATGTAGAAGCCTCCTGAAGTATTGATAGATGGACTACCACATTTTTGGCTTTAAATTGTCAGCTAAAATTCCATGTGTAGTCTTCCACTTTTCAGGACTCAAACAAAGCACGATTTGAGTATAGCATGCTTTTCCCCTTGACCCTCCCTTGAGACAGCTGTACCTTATCGCTCTTCATCACCTTCAACCCTAGCTTCCCCTGATCCCCCTTCACCCTCTGACCCTGACAATAAAAATGTCCTTTGAGAAGAGCATATATCCTAAAAGTAATTTAATTGTGAACCTGGAAAGGACATACAAAACACACACACACATACACACACACACGTGCACACACATGCACACACACAATATTGCATATTTGTATATAAATATTATTATGTGGCTGTTTATCTTTAAGTGCTTTTGCAAATGGTTTCATTCTTATACTCACCAATGTTCTCCCATGAACTGGATTCTAAGAATTTCTGTAAATACACCTTAGTTTAGGAGAAGGGCCTTGGACTGAACTGGATTTTTTTCATACTTGCAACAGGCAGAAATGTGTAATAATTTTCTATAATAATATGCACCAATACATGAAGAATGATGTAGCTAGGGGTAATCATCATGACAGCGTTGCAGGAAATACATACTAAATCCATCTTGGATATATGAAACTGGACTGCATTTGTGACTTCTTGTAGATTCTTGGGGTCACCTCAAGTTTCTATCCTTCTTTCTTGTTTGATTTTTTTACCTGTTCACACATCAAGTAGAAAGCAGAGAAGAAAGTCAATACGCTCATAATCAGAAAATATTTTACATCTGTAATTGGTTTGTTTTGTTCTCTTTTTTTTAGGCCTGTCCATTACTATAACATTAAAAAGCAGCACAAATGTTTGTCATTTTCCAGTATGTCAATGTTTAAAAAATAAATAAATCTGCAAGATGGTGGCAAAAGAGATACAATTAACAAGCCCAAGTGTGTATATACACTCACTGACCATATACACATCACTGACCATCATTGAGATGACTTAATCTTTGTGACATGGTGCATTACCCTGCTGGAAGAAGCCATCAGAAAATGGGTACACTGTGATCATAAAGGAATGGACATGGTCAGCAACAATAGTCAGGTAGGTTGTAGTGTTTAAATGATGCTCATTTAATACTAAGGGGCTTGAAGTGTGCCAAGAAAATATCCCCCACACCATCACACCACCATCACCAGCCTCAACCGTTGATACAATGCAGGATGGAGCCATGCTTTCATGGTTTTACAACAAATTCTGATCCGACGATCCAAATGTTGCAGCATAAATTGAGGCTCAATACATCAATTTTGGCACCTGGTGTGGTCTTCTGCTGCTGTAGTCCATCTGCTTCGGAGATGCTCTTCTGCACACCTCGGTTGTAGCGAGTGGTTATTTGAGTTACTATTGCCTTCCTATCAGCTCAAAGCAATCTGTTTCTGCTCTGACCTGTATTTTCACTCAGAGAACTGCTTCTCACTGGATATTTTCTGTTTTTCAGACCATTCTCTGTAAACCCTACAGATGGTTGTGTGGGAAAATCCCAGTAGATCAGCAGGTCCCAAAATACTCAGACCAGCCCATCTGGCACCAACAACCATGCCACATTCGAAGTCGCTTAAATCACCTTCTTCCCCGTTCTGATGCTCGGTTTGGATTTCATCAGGTCATCTTGACCATGTCTACATGCCTAAATGCACTGGATTGCTGCCATGCGATTAGATGTTTGCATTAACAAATAATTGAACAGATGTACCTAGTGAAGTGGCCCGTGAGTGTATTTTTGACTGTGAAGCACATAATTATACGTTGAAAACAGAAATGTCAGTATTCATTTTTTTATAATCACAGAATGAGTAACGTGTGCACTATGAAGGCTGTGATTGAGTCTCACAGGATGCAATGTGGGCCCAAAGGTGTCTTCTGAATGGAGAGCATCATGAGTTATGGACTGGTATGGAATGAGTTAAGGAATGATGCATAAAACACAAATAGCAAGTAAACAAGTATTAACATGCCATCAACAAACAAATCAGCAACATCTGTCAGAATTCTTACCCAATTCTTCACAAACTCACTACAATTTCTCATTCTTTGCATTACAGTTTGTTAGGTTTAGGGTTAGTTGTTTTTTTCTTTTTCAAAATAACAAATTCACACAGGCAAACCAAAATGCTGACTGCTGACATTAAGAATGATTTAAAAATGAAAAGATAAAACAACCACCAAATAGCCTCTTAAGCTAAGTTTGGAGCAAGTTTGTGAGGAACTGGAGGAATGCAGGAATGTGCATGTGGTGTGATAAGAAAAGTAGCACACACACAGAAACCACTCTCTTATTATATTAGGAGGATATGGAAAAAAAAAACCCCCACAAAACCAGGTAAGAAATGACTGCATTTCTTAGCAAGCTGACTCAGACTGTATAAAATAAGAATAAGCAAAATTTCCAAAAGGTGTGTGGATCTTGTTTCATTGTATCTCTGTTCACACACCACAATTTCTGTTCTTTACTACACTGTCTCTCAGTTTCAGTCATTCTGTCCTTCGTCTCTTTTCACCTCAACAATGTCCTCACATCCTCAGATAAAAACACAGTCAGCAAAGGGGCCTTTGGGAGTTAGTAGGAAAACCAGTCCTCATCTTTCATCTTCCCATCCTGGTCCCTGTTCTCCGTCTTTCAAGTCTCTCCCTCCTCATCCACTGTCTCGTTTTCCTCTCCTCCTCCCTTTCTTTCTCTCCCCCAGCCACTTTCTTTCCATCTTTCTCTCTTTCCCTCCCACCAACTATCTCCAGGATTATCGATTTAGCGTAGGCCGTGATTGAGTCTCACTGGGTGTAATGTGGGCCCTAAGGTGTCTTCTGAATGGAGAGCATCATGAGTTATGGACTAACTATAGTCACTCTTCCACAACACCTGAATCACAGCCACGGTATTATCCAC
>VUQS01021723.1:0-15088 GCA_015108495.1 Heterochromis multidens | reverse complement strand
ATGCAAACTACATACACACACACACACACACACACACACACACACACACACAGAGTGAGTGAGAGAGAGAGAAACGAGGCTTACGGTAGACATAACTTAATTTCTGCAAAGGTGTAAATTAAAGATGTCATTTTATAACCTCTTGAGCTTTCTCTTATACTCATTTGCATTCAGAGAGCTGTGATATCAGTCTTTTTTTCCCCTGCTTTCTTTGCAGTGCTGTCATATTACACATACTCATCCAATATCAGATCAATGATTCAGCAGCATAAACAGCCACAGATATATGTAATATACAAGTTAATATGCAAGAGAATACACTAATGATGATGTCCATGGTTAAAAAATAAGCAAAAGTTTTACTTACCATTAAAACAGATAAGGACAACTAGTCATTTCAGTCAGCGCTGTGCTGTGTTATAGACACAACTTTTCCAGAAGCTAAGCAGCAGCGAGTGCGAAGCATTGGTTAATCTCTGTTCAGAAACACAGCAGGGGAAGCAAATTACTCAAAGTCCCTTTACTCAAAAGCTGTACTTGCCACATCTGAACTGTCCATTTTAAACTACATTATATTTTTACCATAGATATTTTAAAAGATGGACACAGCCATTGCCACATCACCAGTTGGTTAGTTTAGTCCCACTACAAAGCCCTGAACTGAGCATTTTTCCCTTTGGTGTTTTGAAACAAGCTAATAAGCATACCCTGGATAATCCTCCTTTCTTCCTCTAAATTCACTCCATGTTTTAATTAAAATGACCTGAAACAAGGGATTGAGCCCATAAATTCATCAGAAACATGTTTCCTGAGGTCAAAGACCGAGGGAGACAAAAGCTATTTTTCTCCAAAGACTTCCATACAAACAAAAGTCTTTTTTTGTCCAGAGGAGTAACTCCCTGTTGGCCATTAGAAAGAATACAGGTTTAAGACACTTCCATGTTTACTATACTTTTCAGACTTGGAAGTTACACCCATCTTTTATACTGTACACCAGTCTTCAGTGGGAAATGTTTCAATTTTTATTACACTACATAGTCACAAATTGAATTTCAGGTCAGTTATCCAAAACATTCAGTTTATCAAAAATAATTCTATTATACTTTATACTGTAGCTCAAATTGCATTGAAACTAGTGTCTAACAAGAGTTCCACCTCAACCATTAGCTGTAGAAATATAATATAGAGAGAGATGACAACTTAAAGGAAAAACCAATGCAAGTGTAAGGTGATGTACAAGAACAGCATCAGTGTGCTTGATATTGATTCTACAAGTCTTTCGGAGGGGGTGTTGCTATCATGGAAGAGACCTCTCCCTTCAGGGTAGATATGTTTCATCTTAGAGTAAGAATGATCACTCAGAACATCAATGTAGTGATTTACAATGGCCCTTCCCTCTAAGGCAAGAGCTGGCCTGAACCACGCCAGCAAAATGCCCCCCACAACCTAACAAAGTCAGATCATTTCACTGTATGGGTTAAGCATTCAGTTTTTATTATTATCATTTAATGTGCCACTTATCTTTGTCATACATTATCATAACACCCTGAAAAAAATGCTAAAATTTCACTTGCTTCTGTTTTGCAAGTGGAATGTGTTCAGTGATGTTAAAGTAAATATAAATGAGTGGTTGGACAAAAAAAGACTCTAAATGCTTCTTCCTTCACAGAGAAAGCTGTAGTAACTGTAGCAACATTGCACATTCACTCAACAACTGTATTTAAATATAATTTTGAAGTGTGTGTTATTATTTCCAATGTATGCTTTACTTCACGCAAAACTGTTACCTTTAGCTGTTACCTACTTTCAAGATAAGGATTTTACCCACTGCTGGCACAAATTATTAGACAGTTATATTATAATTAGTGTGAAGTATTTTTTTTTTTAAATTACTGTTTACTGAGTGTTTTGTTCGCTTTTTTCTTTTATCTGAACCACACAGACTGTATTACAATCTGTATATGGTACAGATTATAAAGATACAATTTTGACCTTACTAAACATATCAGTATAAATTATTGAATAATATATCTAGTGTAGACTAAAACTCATACTAACTTAAGTACAATTTGCTGATAGCTTTTGACTTTTATAATAAGATACACTGAATGCAGAGCATTACAGTGTTGGTACCTTCACCACAAGAAGTGAGGGATGAAGTGACTGTATAATAACTTCCAGCAGTAAGTTAACAAAAAAGTTATTTTGATATTTCTGCAATGGCATTTTACACATTAGGTAAAAAGTAAAGGTGGTGGAAACATGCATAAATGTCTAGAATTGAATACATTACATAGTTAATCATTATATTTGTTGCAGTAGTAGAAATTGGTAGTTATAATTCCCCAAATGATTAAGAGTCCTACAGGTAATTCTTCTAGAGATGTAACATATTTAAAGAATTTTAACAGTAAATATACAATACAAACATGCACATACTTCCCATAGGACTCTGCAAAGTCTTATAGACCCAACAGAGTGGGGAAAAAACATCTTATAGGATTTGGAAGAGGTAAAAATCCTAAAGGGCTTTTTGACTAAGGCAACCTGTGGTACAATCATGTGATAAATGTCCCAAAATAACACATAGTACTTCTTCAGGAATCTGGTATTTTAGCTACCTACTGCAAAGTACCACAGAACCTGTGGTACAATCAGGTGAACATCCTAGCTTATAACAGGGTCTTACTACAGCAACACGTGTCACAACAATATTTCATTACCACAGAAATGTATGCAGGAGCATTGCATGAATGCCACCACAGTCACATGGTGATGCTATTTTTGCAAAGGCTGACACTGCTGTGTTTCTAATGTCCTTGTTACAGTCACTCTGATATTATTTACCTGCTATAAATGAATCAGGTAAAGCAGCTCTTCTTGGTTTGGCTTTTCATCGCCCTGGCAACAGAGGCAGGCAGCCCACTCTGATGGGTGAGTGTTGCTGCCGGTAGCTTACTATCAGTGACTATCAATGAACTTGAATTTTCCCCACTTGTTGCACTGGTCCTGAAACAAACTCCTCCTCAGTTGCTCCATCATCTCCTGGTGTAGAAACAAGTTCAAAAGAGAAAAGAAAATAACGTTTTGAGCCGTCAATCTTTTGATAATTCAGTTTATAAGCACACACTTAGGGTTTCATTAATAACACCTGTGTAGTGTAGAAGTTTCTTCTCTGAAAGCCCCTGCTGTGGATTTTCTTTTCAGTGTGTAATTATTTTGTAAAATCTAAGGAAATCGTTTTTTATTCTAAAATGTAAGCTGCTGATGTGTTTCCTGTGCTTTGTTTGTCTGTTTGACAGCTAAGCAAATAAGCACTCAGCCTGTAACTGTAACCACTTCAGTGTTTCAAGTGTGGCCAGCCAACCCCACTCCAAAGCACAATTTGCTCTATGCAAATTGATGGACATATTTTCTTTAAATGTCTCTATACATAGTGCATAATTACTAACAAAAGAAAGAGATAATTTATAAAAGAAAATGAAGAGGAGGTTTCTCTTAAAATGAACAAATTTGTGCTACTGAGAGAAGTCATGAACAGTATGAACTTGCACCTGAATTAGCAGTATTGATTTCAGGGGTAGTTCAACCTGACTTCTACACATAATTTACCAAACTTCCAGGGACACCACATATATTATTGATGATAGTTTTGGAGTCTATAATAAGTCTGCACAACTGACTAAACAGGCATTTGTGTTAGCACAAGTCAGTTGTATTTGCTGTTCCTTTCCAAATGTATGCTCGCTTTTATCCATGCATTAACCCCCCTCCTCCTCCAACATCCTATATTTGCCCCAAAAGCAAGATGCTCATTGGAATTCGTGAATCCTATTAGGATTGGCCCCAGAGTCGGCCTCTGCTTAGCAAATAAATAATGGTAATGATGATGATCCCTCATCTTGTCACTGGGGCTCTCCCCCAGGGGCTCCACAGTGCAGGTGGAGGGAGCCTCTCCTGGCCTAATTGGTTCCAACCCTGCAGTCTTCTCTCCAGCCTTTGCTCCCTCCCTCCTCTTGCTCTCTCTATGGGCCTCAGGAGCCACTCGGTAAACTTGTCTTTCTCTCTTCTAACATGTGTGTGTGCGTGTGTGTGTGTGTGTGTGCGTGTGCGTGTGCGTGTGTGTGTGTCATCACCATCTTTAATTTATTCTTGCACTAGCATGAAATCACATATAAATCAGCACTTTCTGTCTTTCTGTCCCTTGCTCCCTCTCCTCACACACACAGATAGACAGAAGTGAAAACACACACACTGACATCTATGTAGAGTGCTGTGCAACATGCTGCCAATATTTCGCCACTGTCTTCCCCTGCGGTGTCTGTTGGCAGTTAGTGAATATACATACCTTGAATTGCTTAATGGTGCCAGACAGGAGACTGTTCCTATCTCTGTACCTGTCTGCCTAGTTCATAACTCTGACCCCTGCCCTGCACCGAGCCTATCTCAACCATCACCTACCTCATTACATTTTCACTTTAAAAAAAAAGACTCCATTTTGTATCTCACACGATTGCAAAGTCATTTTGAATGTATGAGTAACGGAGATTAATAATCATACAAATCAGATTAGATAATTGAATTTTGGCGCCTCAGTGAAAAATGGAAAGAAATAAAAGGCGTGATATTCTGCAACAGTTATTAAAAGAATCATGTCAGGATTTTTAATCTAACGCTTCACAGGCTCTGTCAGGAAATACGAGATTTGAAACAAATTCATGCTGTTGTACGCACACTTACACACACCTGTATGTCACAAAAAAAGAGACAGATCAAGAGAGTATGGGAACTTTCTAAAAATAAACACGATCCCTAAGCTTTGTGAGAGACCTAAAATGTTGTTTTGTTGCTATGAGGTCTGGGAAAAGAAGCAGCATTAGCAGTGGCCCATGGAAGAGACTTTCTGAAACATTTCTCTAAAAATCAATACCTTCTCTGCTAGGCAAAGAGGATCTCTAATATAGTTTCATGTTATTATTTTTCCTCACATTGCTACATTTCTCAGCGGCTGGCAGAGGGAAGATAGATTTTCTCTTCGACTGGATGGTAAATGTGATTCTGAATGTGGTGGTTCAATGGGATGATGCAAAGCCTGCACTCTTAAAAAAGGGGTGCATCACTTTCTGCACATCCATAGGTGCAGTTTGACACCTCACAGAGTTATATTACTTTTTAACGCTGTATAATGCTGTTTCAACACGCATTGCAAATGGCACATCACACATTCAGGGAGGTTTCCATTATTAGAGGAAAACAGCAAGCTGTGCCTGGCCTTAAACTGCACCCATGGGCTTGATATGTAACACCTAAGAATCATAAATTAAGGAGGGAAAATGTAATGAACTTTCGGATCTAATTTGATCATTGCATTTAATGCAGAGTAATAATACTGATTTCAGTGAATTAAATTAAACTGTTGCATGAGTACAAATCAGTTCAATACTATAAAAATAAATGGTTTCTAGAAACCAAACTACTCTTTCCAGCAGCTCTGCATGCTTGTTTTATAGCACAGCTTTATTTAACACGAAAAAAAGGCACTTCCGACAGATAAGGGTGGGATCTGGTTGCCTGTGCATCTTCAAAACTGTTATTAACAATAAGCACACACTGCTCTCTGTGGGGTGTCAAGTTGGTTCAGTGAGAATTTCAGCATGACTGGCTTTATGTCCAGTGCAACAGGGACCTCTGTTGGCTAAAACTGTCATTACATGGTAACTGTGTCACAATACAACAAGGTGTAATTCAGTGTATTATTTAGACTGTATACTGCTATACTGTTTACTGTCATATATACTGAGAATTAATTTTCTGTCATTTAAAATTGTTCTTTTTGTCATACCATATGCACCTTGTTTGAAAGCACAGGGAATTCGAGTTTATCTGTTGCAATGTAATTAGTTGAACGTTTTGGCAGAGTTGAAGATGATAAGATCTTCATGAGTACATCAGAGGGACAGCTCAGGTTATGTCTCAGGTTGCGTGGTTGGAAGACAAAGTTAGAGAGGCAAGGCTCAGATGGTATTCTCTGATGTGCAGAGGAGAGATAGTGGATGTATTGGACAAAGGATGTTGAAGATGGAGCTGCCAGGAAGGAGGACAATAGGACAGCCAAGGAGAAGATTCATAGATGTAGCGAAGGAGGATGTGCAAAGGTTTGGTGTTACAGAGGAGGATGCTAGAGATAGGGTGAGATGGAGGAAGGTGATCCGCTGTGGTGACCCCTAAAGCAAGCAGCCGAAAGAAGAAGGAGGAAAAAAAGAAGTACTGATTTTTATAAAAATCTTTTCTAGAAAAACAATTAAACACTCCACACTAAAAGTTAAAAGCTTTAAATTTCTAATTTTATCGAGCTCTTTGGCCTCATTTGTGTAAACTTACATAATGAACAGCATATTGAATGTAAACCCAAGCTCCAGTTACACATTTCTAGCTGTCAAATGACCAAATTTGCAGGGGAAACACACATTTCCAATCTTTATGTTTCCAGACTCAACTTTTAGATGCCAGAAGGAGCATTTAAAATTTAAATGTTTAATGTTTTCATCGCATCAAAATCAAATCAATATCAAATCAATCTGCTGATCATCCAATACAGCTGAAAAAACAAACAAGTAAGTCTTGAGATACACAGACTTATGTAAATATACATACAGAAAAAGCGAGAGAAAGAGTGAAAGAGACAAAAAGTCACATACAAATATATGAAATCATCCACCCCCACATAACCACAAACATCTTGGCAACCTTACTCCATCCTGCCTGTCTGCTGTGGCAGGGTCAGAGGGTCGAGGATGACAACATGGCAGCTGTGGTAGCCCATCTTCCACACAGTCACTCCAGTCCAGCGCAGCATGAAGCAGAGGCCGCTTCCCAGGGGGAAGTGACCCGTGTCTGAAGGGGTGGTCTGTTGTCCAATCAGAAGACTGCTGAAGCCTGGCAGTGCTACCTGCTCGGGCCATGCAGCTCCTTTCCTCTGACAGACGACAGAGCAGGAAGGAGGCGTGACCAGGCAACTCATCATCTGCATCTAAACATGGTGGTCGAGTGTGTGAAGGAGAGGAAACCAGGTAAGAAGAGAGGCAGTGAATGAGAAAATCAGTCTCATCCAGATGAGCACATGCTGACAAAGCACAGAAAGTAAATGAGGTATTCTTTATTAAACATTATCAGAAGACAAGACAGCAGGTAGAGATATAAAATTAACAGGTGTCTGTTCATCTGTCTTTCTGTCTTGGTGTCCTGTTATTCAGGCCTATATATATTCACTATTAAAATATCTCTTCAGACCAGCATATGCCATTCCCTTCATTCCCCACTCCCAACCATCCCCGCAGTGTTTCATTAAGCTAATTACAATGCACTCAGAGTATCTATAGATAAAAGCTCTGCATCCTTTTGAAGATCTGGAAATGTTTCTGCTTTATTATTGTCTCTCATTTATTCCCCTGACATGTGAGGAAATGAATGCATTGTTACCTTTGCTAAGAATGACACTGATAACAAAGTGATAACAAATTCTGCCCCTTTTCTGAGATTCAACCCTTTGTGTATTTCTTCTTCCTCACACATTGAATCTGCATAATATGATGAAACACTCTCAAATTATGTTCATTCAGTGTTCACTCAGTGTTATAGGGATAACTGATGGAAAGCAGCACTCACATGCTTGTAGGTCTGATCCTGTTAATTATATTTGGACAGATACGTCAGGTCTGTAGTTCATGTGATTTATTCACATGGACAGTGGCAAAATATGAACTATCTATACTTCCAAAAGGGTCTGTTTTTGCAAAGGAATATTCAGAGGAGGAGTCATGCTTAAATTCGAATTTTACATTTCAGTCAGATGTTTAATATTGTTGGTAGAAGTGACTGTTAGAGCAGCAGTAACGTTATTACAAAAAGCAGAAAAAATATGACTGACTGATAAAGTACCATCAAATTCCTCCTGGAGGTGTTTGGTGGCAACCAGCACAAAACAGAAAGAAAATCTAAAAAGACAATTTTACAAAAAACCAGGGCAAATATTTTATTTTAAACAGTAGGCTTTTTTTAGATAGTAATTTGAGTGCTAGTTCAGTCACTACACAGGTGGAACAGTCTGTGAAGGGATGCTTAACCCAGCATAGAAGACCTGTGAGAAAAAAAGATGTAAAACAAAATCATTGCAATCTAGAGAAACTCAATTATAGAGTGTATAAGTGTTTAATACTTTTAGTAAAGGTAATCTGTGCTCAGTCTAGTAATGAATAGAAAAATGTCTACATCTGTTCCTTTTCACATAAACGGTGGTGATGCTCAGTTTGCAAGGTAATGTTTAAAAGAACAAAGCAAAAAGCCAACATGTGTTCAAATTAAACTTCAAGCATGTCAAGGACAAGTATTAGACGGGGCTGGCCTGCACTCTGTCAAAACTCTTGCTGCTCCTCTTCAGATCTCCTGCAGCAGGCTGGCAGGGAAGAAGCCAAGCTTTCGTCCTGTTCCGACCTTCAGGTAGCTATTCACCTCCTCACCCACAATCTGATGACACACACACCAAACAATTTTATCTCATTAATTAATCAAGGAATCTTGGTATACCTGGCTTTTTGTTGTCATGTGGTCCACTTCAACCATGGCAGATTATTCACTGTGGGCCAAAGTTGAGTTTGAGATTGCTCGGATTGAGTGGGGGTCACATTTCCCTTTTGACAGACAGAGTGTGTCACCTCTGTTGTTAGGTGTCATCATGAAATGCTATTTTTGAGATAGTACAGTTGTGGTCAGAAGTTTCCATATAATCATCAGGGGCACGAATGTCATGGCAATTTTGGGCTTTTAATGATTTCTTTGAACTTTTTCCAGGATGGAATGATTGTACAGCATACATCTTTAATGACTTAAAAACAACAAGAATTAAGTGCACAAGTTTGAATTTATTTTGGATTTTCTCTAATCCACACAGGGTCAAAAGTATGCATATACTCACTTAAATCTTTTAATAAGTGCTGCTGAAGGTTCTACAGTGTCTTTTAACTTGACAAGGCCAAGGCCTATTAACTTCTTATTAGCGAACATGATTGACTGCAACTGGTAGCTTCTCTTTGACAGCATAAAAATGATTTGTTTGACAGCACTCATTAGACTGACCAATACTTAGAACAAATCCAAGGAACTCCAAGAGACTTCCAAGAAAGTCTGACAATTATTGGAGTCTCTCCCAGCATTGCCTAAATTTGCTGGGAAGATTGTGGCAACAGAATCATACACTCCTGAATGCTCCAGTCCAGCAAATTGCCACAACTTCTGCTTTTATAGAGGTGGTCACACTTTCTGTTGATCACTTAATAAAGTGCATTTAATTAGCAGCACCTGGCTGCTACTTACCCTCTTAATTCCTATGGAAGCAGTAAGGGTGTACTTCGTTTCACAGGACTTTCTTTTTCACATGACATAACTTCTAGGGGAAAAACAAGACTTTTTAAACTCTTTTAACTGGTGATTCTGTACATGCCATTCTTAAGTCCTGGTGACCACTGAAATTAAAGTTTGTTTAGATAATGCTTCAAAATAACTGCCTGACTGACCAGGTAATTTTTCAACATGCTGCCTGTGACAGCGGGCATGGCACAGAGAAATTTCAGAAATTTGTAGACCATGTTTTTCTTGAGTGTGTGTGTTGGTTTATGCATGAAATGTTTATTCAGTAATAAATCTGCTTAGAGCACAAAACAATTGTGAGCAGAAATTAATCTGTGATTCGATATGAGTGCGCTTTGACAGATGAAATGCAAAACAATCCTCAATAGCAAGTCAGAACAGAAATGTGGATGTAAAACATGTTGGGAGCTTGTGAGAGGACTTGTGTTACATTTTAGCAAACAGTAGAGCAAATTGTACAGTGTCGATTATTTAACAGCGTACCGCTGCTTTTTTTTTTTTTCAGTTCCATCCAGAGTAAATACACTTTTGCTGAATTGAAATAGAAAATATGAAGTTTGAAGTCTACTGAAGGAATGAACACAATTCTTCCAAAAGGTATTTCCTTATTTGGTGTTTTGATGGTAGCTGTCGAGAGCACTATCTTACACTTCTGTCCAAAGTCTCGCACTGTTGTTTAGTTTGGTTGCAATCTGGTGACTGCAGGGGACATTGCAATATAATTCACATCATTTATAACCATTAAACTAATCCCTCATGCGCTATTCATGGGAGCATTGTTATCCTCTAAGAGATCACGCCTTTTAGGAAATGTTTTTATGTGGTATAAAGGTGATCATCAGAATAACTTGGTTTGCATTGGCCCTTCCCTCTAAGAGGACAAGTGGACCCAAACCATGCCAGGAAATTGTTCCCCACATCGAAGTAATCAGATTCCTTTAATGTAAATCAAGGGTTGAGGGTTTTCCTTTAAATTGTCAAATATCTGTATTTCAACTTCCCATTGTTTTATTCTTGTGACTTGGCCTACAGTTTGGAGTAAACAGCATTAGGTGTAAATATAGTGGAAACATTTAGAGTTTGGTTATGTAATATGTGATTGTGCGTGTGTGTGTGTGTATTAACCTGGTCTTTCTTCAGTGATTTGGCCCATCTCTCCATTGCCAATGAAGGAGCCAGTCACATTGTAGACCCTCTCTCTTGCTTCTACACAAATGATGTAGTTGGCAAGGATAAATCCTGTTCTCGCTCCAATCTTCCCCTGGTGGAGTAAAAGTTTTGACAGTGAGTTATACTGCGGCCCCAGGGTCTAATTTAGATGACTCAGATGCCTCGGTCAGTTTTTGATGCAAACTGGGAGTCTCTGTAGTTGATTACATCACTTATTATTTCCTAAAACATATTGTCTTGGGCAACTATTGATGCTAAGGAAGCACAATTACATTTGGAATGTTTATGGTGCATAATTTGTGTGAAATACTTTTCCAATCACACTACTTTTCCCCATTCCAAACAACGCAAAGCAAGCAGCAGCAAAAGTTACTATACTTTGGTCTCATGGTTTACATTTGCTCAACAACCACATAAATACTGAAAACAAGGAGCCAACAGCAGTTGGACCCTTTTTTTCCCAGAACATAAAATCATCATAATTGCTCTGGCTCAAAAAAGATCATCATCTAATGGCATAAATCCCAGACCTCGATAATGACCAAAACCTAATTAATCGATCTTTGTGCCACCTGGCTCTGTATCTCTCAGTAAAATTTCACACCTTTTGGAGAGCAGACAGGGTTGAAAACATCACTTGATCATGATTACATGGAAATTTGTTATGTGAGGGGAATAAAAAATAAATAAATCTGGGACTAACCCTCCACCATTCCTCAATGGAGTCATCTATCACTGTTATGTGGTCCCCGGCGCTTAAGAATAAATAAGACATTTAAGTATTTTAGGAATATTCAGATATCAAATGATGACACAAACAAGTAGGACAGCCTGGAAGAAAAGGAGCAAGAAAGTAATTAAGAGAAAGATCAAAGGAGACAGGAAATGTGGAGGAGCTTACTGAACGTCCAGATCATCTTTCTGTATGGCCTTGAAGCGATAGAGAGCCAGATAGTAATGAGACTGGCTGAGCACACTGATCTTCCCCTGCTGAAGCTTTTTACTCTGAAAACACACAAAACTTCAGACTGACCTCTGTCTTTCATAGTAATTATCGCTACTATCATTGTCTGCAAGATTATAATTTTCATTGACTGTCATCTTGTGTGTCCACATTTTCAGACATTGTCATCTGCAGGAACTTCGTCTCCTCTTTTGTCTCCTTTTGGCTTTGCTAAGAACAAGGAGGAAGTTATCAACTTGTTGACTGTATTTCCATTATTATACTAAATATTTTGATGATATTTTAAAAAAATATGTCAGACACAAAAAAATGTGCAGGCTTGACTAAAATATGATGCACCACTGTTGTGTGTCTGCATTTACTGAAGCTACAGGCTTTTATTCAGCATGCTCTCACCTCCTTCACCTCCATCATCCTCTTGCTTGGGCTGGGACTCATCTTCCTTCATCATAAATATATACATTACTGATATTATATGTAGATCACAACTTAGTCTGATATTAAAGTTGCAATAAGGTGAAATTTCTACATATTTATCAAGCTACTGCAGACTCCAGGAGTGCTTTAAGAATTTAGGTGATTTTAGCATGTGCAAAAATGTGCACGGTTGGCTTTGTGCTGTATGATTCAAAGGTCTGAGTGCATCCATACTTACATTCTTCTTGTCCTCCAATCCTTTCTTATGCTCTTTGGTGGCCATGATCACTCCGATTCAGTACCTCAAACACAGGGTCAGTGTGGTTTGATTGTGCTGCCAGACAAACATTAGCATTCATTAAACATGTAGATAAAGTTAGAATATAAGGGCTGGTCTAATTCAACTGCAGAAAAGGACTCAAAGCTGGTTGTGTAAGTTGTGATGGTCTCTTGTGATCCCAATATCTGATATGAAAAAGGTACTGGTTATTCTGTAAGTATATTTCTGTCATACTACTGATAAAGTTGTAGAAAATTAATAAAAAAGCAGATTTTTTTTTAAAATTCTGCAAATTTTGGTTTGGAAAAACACATGAAAAACTGCTTTTTTTCACTGTCACAGTTAACTGAGATTAATAACACATTATTTGTATGATTTATTTCTTAAGAACTACAGCTATGTTGAAGCAAACTTATGTTAAAAGCTAACTGTCAAGGTTTGGCATTTAGTTTTAATGGGGAATTTATCTTAGTGTAGCAATATGTGCAAGTGGAACTTGGCAGCTGTGAGACTGTGAGCCTGGAGGCTGCAAGAACACATGACAAGAGGGGGAGAGGAGAGGAGAATACACACAAAATATATGACAAAAAAAATCTCCAAGGTACATCAGAAAAAAATGTGTTTTGTAGACCTTCAATTTCATTGAAGTCCATTTTTGATGCACAAAACAAATCACAATCATGTGAGCAGGACTCAAGGAGTGGTCCTTAAACTTGTGAGGTCTGTCATTGACTGGTTTGACTGGTTCTGGAGAAGGAGGTTCCTCTTGCTCTTCCTCTTCTGCCTCCTCATCATACATTAAATATACCTGAAAATGAGGATGAAAATCACCACAGAGAAGGATAAAATAGTTGCCATGTTCACCAACTGTACAGCGAGGTCTGACATGAAGCACTTTCTATTTTTGTAAAAATAAAAATAAAAACATGATATATGAATAATGACGTATTTAATGAAACGATTGATAATTTTATCAGCCACACATCTACCCACAACATCTGAAAGGCGTAATTAATACTGTTTTGGGATTCCACTACTTTGTTCTCTTTATTCAACACAAACAGTCTCAGTGTCCTGAACCACCCACAGCCTGGCAGATTTATACGAGACCGTTTCTATTAATACTGCACTCTGAATCATATTGAGCCCGTCTGGTCATACAAGCTGCATCATATCAGCCAGAGTGTTGAGAGTGCTGTATGTTTTTGCTTCTTCCTTTTTATTGTGATAAAATTCATGAATTCAGTGGATAGTTTTGCATGTTATGGTTTTTGTCAGAAACCACAGGTGGGACAAATAAAAAAGACTTAGATCTCAAAATAGCCATCAGCAGACACCAACAACATTCCCAGCTGAATGTACGAAAGCTTGACTTCACTACTGTTATATACAGTGAAAAACAAAGCCATAAGGATATCTGTCTTTCTCTCAGACACACACACACACATACATATTCACAAGTTTTTGTATATACACACTGTCACAGGGAAGCCTGACAAACTGAATTCTCAAAGACTGGCAGGATTAGAGAAGCCCTGTGGCCATCAGGCTGTGGATTTACACAATAATAACTGGTAATACCAGGGATAGTTCACACATTACAGCGTCATCACACTGCAACTCTATTTAGCTGTCAGAATTCCTGAAAAAACCTACCACAATGCTTCTGTCAGCTGAGAGTTGACTTATTCAAACTCACTTTGGCAATTACTCAAGAAATGACACGAGGCAGAGGAAGAGGTGACGCAATATCTGCCATCCATACTATATCAGGGAATTAAAGTGTGAGTGCTGACATGAAAGTAGGCTAGATCAGATCAAATCAAATGAAGACCACTTCACATATATTTTCTCACAATTAATTGTATATGGGTAGCTTTATAGCTATATAGGTAGTTTTGTCAAAATATTGGTTCCTGCTCTATCCACTGCAAACACAATTCCTTACTTGTTTAATGCACATACATTAAACAAGTAAGGAATTGTGCTTCTTAGGAAAACTCTCTTCCAGAAGCAGTAATAAGTAATTCTGGATAATTCACAGTATAGATCAAAACTCTGCAATCAGTTAGAAAACGTTTTTTTGGTTAATTAAATGTGAGGATTTTTACACTTTACACTAAAAGTCTTTACAGTAAAAGAAAATGAAAAAGATGGAGGCTTTTAATTGGGGGGGTGGATTTTGCATGGCAATATTGTTTTGATGCAGGGACTTTATCAATATTTTATTATATAAATTGTAAATATGTATTGAACTTTTTTGTACTAGAAAAATAAAATCAACTGCGCTTTTTTCTGCATGCAGGATTAAGTTGGTACAATGATGACACATCTCATGTGCTGGGGATGGCAAAGCTAAGGTTAAATCAGCCTCAATCACAAAAACCAATGAGCTCATATTCAAACTACCTGTAATACAACCCGAATTCTGGAAAAGTTGGGACATTCTTTAAATTTGAACAAAATGAAAACCAAAGGACTTCCAAATCACATGAGTCAATATTTTATTCACAACAGAACACAGATAACATGACAAATTTTGAAACTGGGGCATTTTACAATTTTATGCACAAAATAAGCTCATTTCAAATTTGATGCTTACTACAGGTCTCAAAATAGTTGGGACAGGGGCATGTTTACTATGGTGTAGCATCTCCTCTTCTTTTCAAAACAGTCTGAAGACATCGGGGCATCGAGGTTATGAGTTTCTGGAGTTTTGGTGTTGGAATTTGGTCCCATTCTTGCCTGATATAGGTTTCCAGCTGCTGAAGAGTTTGTGGTTGTCTTTGACGTATTTTCCGTTTAATGATGCGCCAAAAATCTGGACTGCAGGC
>VUQS01021719.1:0-14454 GCA_015108495.1 Heterochromis multidens | reverse complement strand
CCCCCCCCCCCCCAATCCCAGCATCCTCCTCTGTCACACCAACAATCTCCATATCTTCTCTCTCTACATCCGTAAACCTGTGGCCTTCCACTTTTCTTCTAACCTGGTAGACTGCACACCAAAGCTGTTCATTCTGTAAATTAATTTATGTGATTGTACTGAGAGTAACTATCTTATTTTAACAGCAATCTAGAGGAACCCAAAATACTTTTTTAAATTTTATTTTCTATTTTAATGTTATGGCTGATCAACGTGTTTTATACATGAATTTGAAAACATGCTTCTGAGTGAAAGAGAGACATCTGCAGACTGAATTATCTGTTCAACAGCTTTTCTAATAGGAGGAAACTCCTCATACTCAACTGCACACAGAGACACTGAAGAACCAGGTGACGAGAACCCAAATCCAGCATAAAGAGGTTCAGTGAATGTGGTGTTGAAGGTGTGGAGGTGAATCAGAGTGTCAGAGGAGACTCTGTAGAAGGACAGAGTGCCAGCAATAAAGTCCACATACACTGCTACTCTGTTAGAGACAGAGGAGGAGGAGGAGATGGATGGTCTTCTGTCATTGTGCCAGACAGAGTAACAGGCATCATCAGAGCACCTCGGACTCCAGGACCGATCATTTCTTCCAAAACTACAGCCATCACTGTTTCCTCTCCTTCTGATTCCTCTGTAACTCACTGCTATGTGAACGTTTCCTCTCCACTCCACCTCCCAGTAACAGCGACCAGTCAGACCATTTCTACACAGCAGCTGAGGATGCTCAAATCTGTCAGGATGGTCAGGATATGGCTGATCCTCCTTCACCAATGTCATCTTCCTGTTGTTGTCAGAAATTTTGATCTTTGTATGTATCGTGTTTGCGCCGGGAGTAGGTTCACAGAAATCTGGAGAGAACAAACACAATCCAGCTGCAGTTATTGATCCATTTCATCTGTTCATTGATTGACACTTTGATGATGACTCCTGACATCAGAGATGTGAATGAGTGATGTGACAGTTTGAAGATTTGTTGAATGTGTGCTGCTTTGTATTTACATTAAAAACATACTTACACTTCCTCAGACCTGGTCTCAACCATCGGACTCCATCAGGCTTCACCCTGAAAGGAGGAGGGGGGTCAGATCAGTTCAGTTTCTTTAAGCATTACACATGAACATTACATCTATTTGACAATAATGTGTGTCTAATAGGCTCCAGTTTGTTCATGTAAATAGGGAGTCTTTTTCACACACTAAGGTTAATTATGGAGTTCCACAGGGTTCTGTGCTGGGACCAATTCTGTTTACATTATACATGCTTCCCTTAGAGTATAAGGGAATGCTAATGTATGCCGTGCCTTCTAATAATACTGTCTAAGGCTTAGACAGTATTATTAGAAGGCATAGCATACATTTTCATTGCTATGCAGATGATACCCAGCTTTATCTATCCATGAAGCCAGATGACAAACACCAATTAGTTAATAACTTATTAAAATAATGTGTCTCAAAAGACTTACCTCAATATCATTTTATTTAGAAAGAATTGTTACTTTTTTGCTGTAACCAGATATGTCAGGAATATTTTATTGGCTTGTTTTGAAAACAATTATGATTTAGGTTTAACATGACTTAAGCTTTATATTTTAGTGAATACTAAAATTATTTTTGGCTATTTTACCACCAGTTTTAGGTGTCCAGTGGCTGAACAAAGACCAGTATTCATAAATACAAAGGTTTACACAGCTGTGACTGCTAGCTAGCTAACGAGCTACAGTCAGTGATATAGATAACTGGGAAAAGGCCAAACGTCATGTTTCTAAGGTACAGACAGGAAGTTGTACAAAAATAACAACAATAATAATAAAAGACTGTTAACTTTAGACTTTAAAGGGCTTCAGGCAGAGTTATACTCGCCCCAGTTTTATCCTCAGACCATCTTGACTGATGCTAACAAATGCTAATGTTAGCCTCTGATTTGGGTTGCTAAAGTAAAGACTGCTGGTTAGCTGACCAACATAAACTAGTTTGCTGGTTTGCAGACATACTCTGTTCGCCTTTAACTGTCTTCACTCTGATTAACTTTGGTTAAAAATGTGGTTCATGTAATACTGAGCAGGTAATTCAAGCATATCTTCTTTGATATTGTTAAGCTGATGTGATGAAAACATTAATATATCATGATTAAAGTAAGATATAAGCGCAGTGCTGGTTTGTAGGGGCGTTATATGCCTTCAGCAGTTATTCAAATTCAAATTCAATTTTATTTATATAGCGCCAAATCACAACAACAGTCACCTCAAGGCGCTTTATTTTGTAAGGTAAAGACCCTACAATAATCCCCAGTTATGGGGCTGCTGACACATTATAAATTATTATGTCTATATCAAGCTTTTAGCCTAACAGTAAGCAGAGATATGTGTGTGCCTTTTATTTCTTCAACATTCAGATCCTCAGAGATTATTTGAAAAGTGGATCAACAGCTATCACCAAATGAAGCACTTTAAACACTACATTGGAAAAATGTCCATTACTTCACCTGTGATCACACACTTTGGTTTCCCAGTGCAAAGGAAGCTGGCAGAGGAATTGCCAAGAAAAGGAAAGACTTCACTGACTGAAAAAAGATGAAGATACAAGCTGGTGATGATCCAGTGCAGGTGGAGATGAAGAAGAAACCTGATCACCTTCTCTATAAAAAACAAGGTGAGTTTAATGTCATGATTTTTGTTTTTAAGGTATATATTTTACTTTAGTAATAAACTGTTTATATTGCAATTGAATGCAGTTAAGTGCTTGTTAAACATCTTGATGAGTAGATAGTAGTCTTTTAGGCACATGCATGCAACTCTACATGTATTATAGTAAAATTAATAATGATAATCCACAGCAGAGCTGACCAAAACTTTCTTGCTGGCTTTCAGTGATAGAGTATGCAAATCCATTAAATTCAATCTATTCTCATGTCATTTTCCACCTCAGTTTGCTTAATGTTAAACTTTGTAGTTTTATTCATTTTATTTTATTTGCAGCTTAAAAGAAAACAACAACCAAAAAAAATTTTTTTTAAACTTTTTCACTTTGTTTCCTCTGAAGAAATCCTGACCAGACTCAAAGGCTGAGATGGAGGAACAAAGCAGCGATACATTCACCCAGACTGCTGAAGTTCCTGTATGAACTGAATAACTCTGAAAATCCTGGGAAAAGCTGAGCTTATTTTCTCCAAAGCTCAGATGGAGCTTGATGGACTGAACATGCAGACTGAAGGCTGCATTCAGGACTTTGTCACACTGGTACATGGAGATAGGTACCAAGAACACATGTGTACACACATGTACACACACTGCGTCTCACTTCATGCTTGCTCTTGCCCTACCCTCTTGTATCACTTGGTAATTTGTCTTATTATTCTTATTTTTTGTGATTTAGAGTCTGTGTCCACAGGTAGAGGTTTTTGTGACCTCATTTTCAGAGGCTTCTCTAACATTTAATGGTCATGAAATATATCAAACTTTTCTCCCCTACCAAAAGTTAAACAGCTGAGAGCGTCTTGAGCACAGCACAGAAAAAGGTGTCCACTGAGGGCAATTTTGAACCGAGGATTTTTATAGAAAATGGATACAAAAACCCGAAAGTGTGGACACAGATCCTTATTTACTTAGCTGCTGATTAAAGGTTAAAAAGTCTTCTTCAGAACAAGCACTTTTAATTGTACTTTACACATTGTTTGCTCCTCATTGTCTAGCAAAAGCTAACAAAATAAATCCAGTAAATGCACTTTTATCTGTAAGTTTGCCACATCGCAGCACATTAAATGCTGTTCTGTCAGATGCTGCCGGTGTGTCAGATATGCACAAGGTGTTCTTTGGTGTCAGAGCCTTGGCATACTGACGTACTACTGGACATAATACAGATATAATACAGAGACACAGGTACTCTGAGACCAAACATTTCTTGAATCTAGAAACTTTCATTGTTTCTGCATCTGAAATTTTGACCACCTGTCTATGAAACACCTATGGTAGTGGTATAACGCTCTTTCCATGTTTTATTCTGTGTATTTTATTTTATTTATTTATTATATGGGAAAAATCCTGTCAGCCTTGTCCTGAGAGGGCTGTGGTCATCCATCTGTCCCGTTCTAAAAAACCCAAATTTCAAGAACACCTTTGGATCTGTTCAGTTTCATTCATATAGCAGTAGTTAATAGTCAACAACTATTGTCACAAGGCACTTTATATTGTAAGGTAAAGATCCTACAGTATTAATCTAGGACAAATGTTCACTTGGGGTCATTGATAAAGTGAATGCAATTTGGTGGTCAAGTCAGTTTTTGGCCATAACTCACTACATACATGTACTGTATCATGAGTGGTCACATGCATGGACATGGATGTAAACTGCATCTTAACTGTTTGGCTGAGGCCAAAAAACAAAACAAAACTGCAAAGCAGTGATTCTAGCTTAAAGATATTCTGCATATTGTTAAATGAAATATATGTCAATGTTTGTCAGGTATTCTGTTTGAATACATGACAGACATTGACATACATTTCATTAAATGTAGCAGTCATTAAGTGTCCAGGTACTAAGTACAGATTATAACAAAGATGAATAATTTTTTAGCAAATGCTGGATAGGTTGTAACTGTATAGAAATGTATGCTTAAGGATATGAATAAGTACATTTAATGAGTTACAGTGAAAGGAAATGCCTATGAATGGTAATATAAACAGAATTTTCCAGTTTAATATTAACAGAAGTGTCCATTAATACTACAGAAAATATACTGTAAATAAATGGAATTTTCCATTTTAGAGTTGATGGAAATGTCCGTAAATAGTACAAAGGATATACTTTTCGGTTTTACCATTTACGGAGAAATCCGTGAACTTCCGTAAATAAAACTGATAATGTCCTGGCAGAAAATTACCAGGACATTATCAGTTTTTTTACAGATTTTTTTTTACAGTGTAAGCTAAAAACTGTCTTGGTTTTTCTTCATTCTTAGACAGTCTGACAGTGGATTGGTGGAACAAAAGACTCTTTAGAGATGGTTTGGTAACCATTTGCAGGCTGATTAGTATCAACAACCTTTTTCTGAGTTTCTGATAGATACCCAATTTTGTGAACATCCAACTTTAACCCTGTTTTTAAATAAAAACATCCAGCTGATATAAAACAAAACCTGACTCTTATTTCATCCTTAAATTAAGTGGTAATCCTCAAGTCTCACATAATCACAGTTGTGATCCAATAAGTAATATTGGATAATTGGATAATTCGATTCTCTTTATCTACTTTTATGAGTTGTGTGAAAGTAAGACAATCTTTTAGGTCATATTTGTACAGAACTGAAAATTTGTTGGATGCTAACAGCTCTAACTTTTTCCTTCACTTTACATTTTGACTTCTAACTGTTGAGGAGTAATTGTTTTGTTGGATAGCTTATTATTATCAACATTAGAGGGTCATTATAAGCCTGAAAAGGAAAGTTTTTTTTTAATATTATCATGCCAAAAAATCTGTTCCATCCCACATAAAACAGAACAATTTTACAAAACACACAACTTCCTTGAATATATGCATTAAACAAAAGAACCAGACAAAAGAGAGAAAAAAAAAAAACTACTCAGCCAGTAGAACTGTTTAGTGCTTATCGTGATCAACTGCTTCTTATAGTTATCTACCAAGCTTACTCCAATAATTTGTGTTTATATTGTGAACAATTTACATAAAAAACATAAAAACATAGCATAAACACAAAAAACAAAAAAAATTCAAGCAGTTATAAAGTTTAGGACAATATGCAGTAAATGGAATAAACATATCTACAACTGCTAAATAAAATATTGTTTCCAGATGCTTCTAAGGTCTTCAAACTCTGCATGAGTAGATATTGATGAAGAAATTATGCAAAATTTTAATTTTTCTCTTTCAAGAATATTCAAAGGCAGTGGTTGGAGCAACTTTTAACCATTGGATCATTATTTTGTGTGCAGGTGTGTGTGTGAGGAGACAGACAGGACATTGACCGGGTCAGGAAATGGCTGGAGTGTGTAGACAGAGGAGTGGGAGCTGAGATTCATTGATAAACCTCTTTCAGTCCCAGACAAGGAAGGAAGCATTGAAGACTGCAGGCCTGGGAAGGGAGCTGTTATAGATCTACAATTGGGACAGGAGTCCAGCCACTGCCAGTCATTGATCAGAATCACAATCAATCAGGAAAGCATTGAGCAGCCTGCTCCAAAAATAGAGTGAAAAAGCACCTGAGCTTGAGTGGTGAATAGGGTCAGCCCGGAGTCACAGCTGACCGCCTCGAAGATGTCGTCCCTCCTCGCCTTGATCGCCTGGGGCAGGAAATGGATCAGAGCCCCGCTGTTAACCTCAGAGATGTGTTTCATAATGGAACTTACAGGTTTATGTCACTTGACCTCTGACCCTCAAACATTATTGACATGTTACCTTGTTCATGGATCAAATCCTCATCTAGAGAGCCAGGGATCTTTTAGCTTAATTCATAGGGCTGGAGCTGTTATAGTCACACATGAAAGATGAAACTAAAAAGCGCTGGTTTGTGATTTGCTGACAGAGGGAAATTTAGGGCATTGTGCCCCACAAGTTTTTTTTTTTCTTCAACAAGGTTTTTAAGTGTCCTACTTATTTTATATTTGATACAGAAAATACAGTGAACCTGTCTTTGTTCAGTCGGTGGTGAGATGCTCTCAAACAGGGTGTTTCAGCTCCAAGAGAGTAGCAGACTGGATTTTGGTAATTAGAAGGGACTGTCCGAATATAAAACAGGACACAGTTAAGGAAAAAAAGACGCATGTTGAGTCTTTCTAGCACTGATAAATAAAAACTGCTGAGAGTAACTGACATACACATACAAATCCAGTTGATGCCTTTTATGCCAGCTATTTAGTTGAATGTTAACATTTCATAACCATGTGTTTTTACACCTCTCTGCATTTAATGAGTTATTATTAATCTCTGGCTCTCTTCCACAGCATGCCTTTGTCTTCGTCCCCTCACCCCCAACCAGTCGTGGCAGATGGCTGTCCCTCCCTGAGCCTGGTTCTGCCGGAGGTTTCTTCCTGTTAAAAGGGAGTTTTTCCTTCCCACTGTTGCCAAGTGCTTGCTCATAGGGGATCGTCTGATTGTTGAGGTTTTCTCTTCTCTCTGTATTATTGTAGGGTCTTTACCTTACAATATAAAGCGCCTTGAGGCGACTGTTATAATTTGGCGCTATATAAATAAAACTGAATTGAATTGAATTGAACAGTAGTACGATCAAGACTTTAATCATGGGCATTAATCCGAATCTAATCTAAATCTAGTCATGTGTTAAAACAACTACAGGGAAACTTAAAATAATCAATTATGATTTGAAAACACTGTCTTGTTTCCTTTTGTAAGTGTCCAAAGCACAAGAATGGTAATGTACTTGAGAGGTCCTGATGAAAATAAGAGCTTCTCCAAATCTCCCCTACCTGTTTTGTTTATTTGTATATCAGGACAGTTTATTGTGGATTATCACTTAGATAATGTTCTATTAGTAAGATTTCTGTAGTTTTTTCTTCTTTTTACTCTTTTTGTTTTTACAGACAAGGATTGTAGGTTCTTGTATGTTTTTCTTCTACTCCTAATACAGAGGATTCGTAGTAGTTTTGGTTAAGTTTTCCCCTATTAAGGCACTGGAGACTGGAGTTTTAGTGGTCAGAGGCATTCCCCAGGATTCTATAGTGTTACCACTACTATTTTTATTTACACGGAGTGAAGCCAATAAGAGATTTATCAGATTTTGTTTTCAGTTTTATGCAGATGACACAGTCATACAGTTCGGTCCATACATATTTGGACAATGATCAGTCAATATGTGATTGAAGTGCAGACTTCCAGCTTTAATTCAAGGTATTTAACAAAAGTATAGATTTAACTGTTTAGGAACTACAACCATTTGTAGACATAGTTTGATTGTTTGATTAAAAATTCACTGTAATGGGATACAGAGGCAAAACTACAAAATATGTGTCATTGCCCCCTTTAGTTGTACATGACCATTTTCTGCTTTATGTTGGTCAGTCTCTCTCTATAACTCAGCTAAAATATATAAGTTTTTGCTAGTGCTAGAGTTAGCACTTAATCGCTCTAACATCACAATTGGTCAGGAAGAAACATCATATAATCATGATGACAATTCACAATTTAAATTACAAATTTCACACCTTGTTTCAAAGCCGATACTTAAAGTTGCTTTTTTGGACTGAATCCTATTTATTCTACCAGGCAGGGAAACACTTGATTTGTGTCTTTTTTATTTATTTATTTATTACCTTGAACAGTGAACTCCCCTTTATGAATACACTCAAACAGTGCTTTATGTTTTATTACTACCTGTGGAAATTGCATACATCACTCTTCTTTATATATTTCTTCAACGTGCCTTTCTCTTTATGTTCACTGGCTTTTCCATTGCTTGTTTTTTTTACCACACTGACTTCCACATTTCTGAACAATATTATAAATTCCATCCATCTATTTTCTTCCAGTTATCCAATTCAGGGTCGCAAGGGGTGCTGGAGCCTATCCCAGATGTCATAGGGTGAAAGGTGAGGTACACCCTGGACAGGTTGCCAATCTGTCGCAGACACATATTGGCTCTCACGCTCAGATTCACACCTATAGTCAATTTAGAATCACCAGTTAACCTAACATGCATATATAATATATAACAACATATAGGGTTAGGATAGGGTTAAGGCTATCACCTATGATAACTTAGACCTCAGAAGGTTAACTGTTGATATTGGAGCACATTATATACTATGTGAAAAGATATTGGGACTACAAAAACCAAAAGCCCCTTTATTTCAACTCTGACCTGACCTGAAGAAGAATCCCTAAGAATCTTAAGATATTCATACTGGAAAGTGTTTAAAACTTTATAGACTAGAAGTAAGCCCTGTGATCGACTGGCAACATGTTCATAGTGTACCCCGCCTCTCATCTTGCCTCATGTGAACCACAATAACTAATCTGAATATACTATATTTTTCAGTTTATAGCCCACACTTTTAGGCTAGAATTATCTGTGAGATGGAGAAAAGCACTCACATTTTTCTGGATATACCTGTGTTATAAAAGAGAGAAATAAATACTCCCCTGATGTGAAATATCACTTTAAGCTGCTTCACTTTGTTTGGGAGCCAGCGAGCCGATGGTGGTGCCAATGTGGAGTAAATCTTCTTGGGTTTGTGTGTTAAAGCTTTAGAGAGGGAAGAAGGAGGTTGGAGGAAGAGTGAGGAAGAGGAGGAGGGTTGTGTGGGGCCAGTGGTAAGACGCCTTGGTCCTGCCCACAGGAGATAAGTCTCCATCCCCCTCAACCTCACACACCAGACACTGAGAATATGTACAGTATGTATATGATATGGAGATATACACACACACACACACACACACACACACACACTATCCAGGTTATCTGCTGGAAGAGGTTTACACAGACCTCGCTTCCTTCACCCAGTCCACATACACACATTTTTACACACATGAACGTATCCAAAGATAGAGTTTAATGTGGCGAGGACAGCGTGCATGCAGTGGTGGCTGTGTGGAGAATTGGCCTGACTAAGCTCTGAATTTACATGGCTAAGCAAAGTTGTTAACCCTGAGAGGCAGGGCCAGAGAGGGAGCTAATGGGATTTCTCTGTTAATGAAATTTATGAAAGAGCGGGAGTGAAAGGGAGAGGGAAGGAGAATGAGGAAAAAATAGAGAGATAGAAGAGGAAGTAACAGGAGGGGAAAGAAATGAGAAAGGCCCATGTGGTTCCTTGATGATTGTTTGTGGTAGTAGGGCACTAACTGTTTTTTATTCACATTTTCATGTGCATTTTAAAAACAACTCTCAGTGAAAAGGACAGAAAAGTAAAAGAAAAAAATAAAAAGCTAAAAACTGACACAAAATAAAAGTTTTATGTGTTGCTGTGGTGGGAAATTCCAGCCCTGTTCCTTAAAATTAACATTCATATACAACTAAATTGCTCAAGAATGCTTTGAGGGATTTTCTGTTTTTGATGTTTAAAAAATACGTTTCAAATGAACACATCTTTGGAATATATTCTTTGTCCTTTAGGGCAACAGTCATATAATAGATCACCTTGGGGGGTGATGACTAACCCTAACCCTAACCCAAGAAATTTCAGCAGATGTTTCCAAAATGTTGTTAGCATTGTGAAATGAACCTAAAGTATTACCTTTTCCTTAATCTAACCAGGTCATTTTGGTGCCTAAACCGAACCAACCATTCATTGAAAACAAAAAGTTAATTCCAGATTTTGGCCCTAAATGACAATCAAACCCCAGTCTCCTGGGTGAAAATCGAGAATCTGATTCATCCCACCACTTCTTAGTCCTCTGAGTTTGCAATGCAACTACAAAAAAAAGTAATTCCCCATATACAGTCATGGTAAAAAGAAAGTACACTCTCTTTCAGTTCTAAGGTTGCATGTCAGAATATAATCAAAATTATCCAGCTCTTATAAGGTTTTAAATTAGGTTGATGAAGAAAAACATGTCATATTGCCATTATTTATTTAACAAAAACTAAGCCAAAATGCAGAAGTAGTGTAGTGTGACAAACTAAGTAAAACCCATGATTCAGAAGCTTGTAGAACCAACTTTAGAAGCAATAACTTGAAGTAATCAAAAAAATTTAGCATGACTTTATCAGTCTTTCACATTATTGTGGAGGACTTTTAGCCCAGTCTTCTTTACAATGTTGCTTCAGTTAATTGAGGTTTGTGGACATTCGTTTATGCACAGCTCTCTTAAGGTGACATCACAGCATCACCTCGATTCTTTTCTTTATTTGCCATTTTATTGTAGATTTGCTGCTGTGTTTGGGATCATTGTCCAGTTGCATGACCCAACTTCAGACAAGCTTTGGCTGTCAGACAGATGGCCTCACATTTGACTCTAGAATACTTTGGTATGCACAAGAGTTTATAGTCGATTCAATGACTGCAAGGTGCCCGGATGCTGTGGCTGCAAAACAAGTCCAAATCATCAACCCTCCTCCACCGTGTTTGACAGCTGGTATTAGGGGTTTGTGCTGATATGCTGTAGTTTGGTTTTGGGAAACATGGCATTGAGAATTTGGCCAAACATCTTGTTCTTGTCTCTCCAAAGGACATTGTTCAAGAAGTCTTGTGGTTTGTTCAAATCCAACTTTGCAAAACTAAGCCATGCTGCCATGCTCTTTATAGAGAGAGGAGGCTTTCTCCTGCCGGCTCTTCCAAACAAACCATACTTGTTCAGTTTTTTTCTAATTGTACTGTCACAAATTTTAACATTTAACATGCTAACTAAGGCCTATAGAGTCTAGGATGTAGCTCTCGGGGTGTTTTGCACTGAGCACTGCACAGTCTGACCTGACCTAATCTTTCTTACTGCAGAATGATAGACTTTAGATTGTCTGGAAATGGCCTTATACCCCTTCCCAGATTAATGAGCAACAATTGCTTCTTTAAGATCAGTGCTTATGTCTTTCCCCCTTGACATTGTGTTAACGCACAACTAAATACTCCAGACCAACAAAATGCTAGAACTTCTACTTGTAGGAGGTGTCGTACTTGCTAATGATCAATTATTTTAGTGCATTTGATTATCACCACTGGGCTGCTACTGAGATTCTTACTGCTTCCCTCTTGGAAACAGTAATAATTTTGACTTAATTTTTCTTAAATAAATAATGACATGGTGTAATATGTCATGTTTTGTTGTTCATCTGAGGTTGTATTTACCTAATTTTAAGACCAGAGGCCTGTACTATGAAACAGTATTTGAAGTTGTCCAGGTAACTTCAAGGTTAACCCTTTGTTTTCTGTATTACCAAAGTGGTTCGCTTCTTACCAGAGTACATCACCATGGTAATGTGAACCTAACCTGCTCCAGAGCAGGTTAGGTTCCAGATTAGAGATTAATAAATATGAAATCACTGCCTACTGACCAATCAATTCTGTGGAAAATAGCGTCACCATTCCTGGAAGATCCCTCAGACCTCTGCGCGGAGAGTAGGAGGGTCTAAAGTCTTTTTAATAATGTCTAAAGTCTTTCCCAAATGAGCATTGTTAAAAACATATAAATTCTTAGACGCAAATTTGTTCCTTAATTTTTTTCCTGTTGGCTGTAAACAATTTTACTGTTCTTTATGTATTTTAACAATACATATATTTCTTGTAATTTCTTTTTCTTCAGGAATAGTTCTCCAGGGTTCTTGAAGGACACTCAAAGCTCTTCTTTGGATGTTGGCTGCCTTTTGTTCCATTCTGTCTCAAGATGATCCCACACTGCTTTAATAGCATTGAGGTTTGGGCTCTGGGGAGGCCAATCCATGACTGATAGTGTTCCATTGTGCGTTCTTCTATCCAGGTATGCTTTTACTGCACTGGCAGTGTGTTTGGATCATTGTCATGCTGAAAAATGAAGCAGTTGTCAATTAGATGATTTCCAGATGGTATTGCATGGTGGATCCAAATCTGACGGTACATTTCTGCGTTCATAATTCCATCAATTTCCCCAACATCACTGGCTGAAATGCAGTCCCAATGACAGAGCCTCCACCATGTTTTACAGATGGTTGTAGACACTCACTGTTTTACCTCTCTTCTGACGTTCTGCACTTTCCTACTGATGATGATTTGAACCAAAACCAATTTGGATTCATCACGTGTACGTCCCTGCCTCCCCCTCTGATTTTTAGCGCTGCATCTTGAAACAGTCTACAGCGCAAACATCAATCAAATCATGAACTGACTTTCACTTTCAGCGCTATTTATCCCGTTACAGTAGAGATGACATTGCGTGGGGAGGAGGTAGGGGGATCACTATCGGTTCAGTTTTAGCTTTTCATTAAGCCAAGAAAAAAAAATGCCGCTGTTTCAGAGTGAAAGCTATTTTAACTAAATAAATGACAAGCAAACCGTATTCAGAGCGTCGGGACATCAGAATTCCCAACAAAGGTGAGATGTGCAGCTGGTTCTTTTATCTTGTTGAAATGAAATTTAGACATATAGGGGTTTTTTATTTCTAGCCTTCTTTTCAATAAAGTGAAAAGATAGGTTTTCACCTTTAAGTTTAAAAAAAAAACCTCAACATTGTGTAGACGTCTGTAAAAGTTGCCCTTTTTGCTTGGTGAGATACTTTTTTTATGATTGAGGCTGTATTTTAGTTGTAAGGTAGCATATTTAGAGACAGGGTTAAACATTTGGCCTACTGAATAGGAGAAAGATTTGTTTGAATACACGTGGCCATGCGACTTTGGCTCCTTGTACAAAGCATTCATGTGGTCCTGCAACTCAGACTTTGACTACCAAAAAGATCAAAAAGAAAGAAAGAAAAGGACTGAAAAGAAGGTTCTAATCCCCAATTAAGGCACAGTCCTCCCTCCCTCTTGTACAGAAGCAGCTGAAAAAGCACCAGTAGAAAAACAACAAGCAACAGCAATGACGGTGCTAGAAGTATAACTTTGAGGAGAAAAAAGGTTTTTGAAACCATATTTTGAGGGAAAGTCAGCAAACAAAAAATTAAATAATGCTTCAAAATACCTGCCAAATTAAGTTCCCACAGGCATTTCAACTTGACTGCTAACTGGCAAGACTTGCTTCCAGAAGGACTTTGTTTATAGCAGTTATCTCACCCTAATGCTTTTTTCTTCAAAGAGAACAAAGGTTAGATTTTCATATCTTTCCTAATTAAAAAAAAAAACAGTCAAGTCAGTATTTTTTTTTTACCTTTCACTTTTAATCCCTATATATTATGTACAATATTTGTGATTTATGATTTTATGGTATTGAAGTATGAAGTACTCTTCTTGTATCTTGGAAATGTATTTTGTATTTTATCGTTTTTTGCTGTGTACCAGCCCAGGGACTACAGCTAAAACTGTAACAAGGCTTTTCTCTGAAGAGAACAATGTTTTTTGTGCAGTATCTCTGACAAATAAAGAATACAACAAAAACTCAAAAAATAGTTTCTATAATGAAACAAGGCAATTGGTGGCATTGACAGAACTGAGCCTTGAGTCTCCCTTTAGTTAAATAAGATAAGTTCTATTCAAACCTACTAAGAGATAAAGTTGACATGTTGGTTAATCAGCTTGTGTTTCCTGCCCAGGGTTCAGTGTTTGAGTCGAGCCCTGCGGTTGTGTGAGCTGGATCTCGGCCTCTCTACACAAACCCTGCGGGAGGCAGCAGGAAGGTCTTGTTCCTCCTGTTTGCCCTGGAGTGAGTGGGCAGAAGATTGTGATGAGCGGGGAAGAAGAGGAAGAAGAAGAAGGGGGCAAGTGAGTGAGGGTGTGCTGATTGGGGAGGAAATTACCCCCGAGTCTGCACATTCTCCTGCGCAAACACAAACACACACATACTTACGTTTTCCTAGGTTTTGGTTTGCTGTTTTAGTTTGATGCTGA
>VUQS01021714.1:0-17179 GCA_015108495.1 Heterochromis multidens | reverse complement strand
TTTCTCTACTGTGATGAGTTCTGAAACCTGACTGAAACTCTTCAAATAAACCATTCCTCTGCAGATGATCAGTTAGCTGTTTTACAACTACTCTTTCAAGAATTTTTTAGATAAAAGGAAGGTTGGAGATTGGCCTATAATTAGCTAAGACAGCTGGGTCAAGTGATGGCTTTTTAAGTAATGGTTTAATTACTGCCACCTTAAAGGCCTGTGGTACGTAGCCCATTAATAAAGATAAGTTGATCATATTTAAGATTGAAGCATTAACTAATGGTAGAACTTCTTTGAACAGTCTTGTAGGAATGGGGTCTAACAGACACGTTGATGGTTTGGAGGAAGTAACTATTGAAGTTAACTCAGAAAGATCAATCGGAGAGAAAGAGTCTAAATAAATATCAATAGTGTTGAAAGTAGCTGTACTTAATGATACGTCTGTGAGATGGTTATGAATATTTTTTTTCCTCTAATGTTTAAAATTTTATTTGTGAAGAAATTCATGAAGTCATTACTAGTTAAGGTTAAAGGAATACTTGGCTCAACAGAGCTCTGACTCTTTGTCAGCCTGGCTACAGTGCTGAAGAGAAACCTGGGGTTGTGCCTATAAAGTCATCAGGAAAGTGTTGACTGAGGTCACAGAGCAAGTGATCTGCGGGCTGCTTTCCTACAGACAACTGAAAGTCCATTTGAACCAAGAGCCTCCCCCTGCTGGCCATCAAAAAAGATACAGGTATAAAGCTCTTCTATGTTGGGTTCACTTCTCAGACCCAGAAGCCATGTCCATCTTTATTCAGCACCAGTTCATCACTGTTTTAGCTCCTCCCACTTTAAACCAACTTTCTTTTGATTGGCTGCCCATTATAAGCAAGACATTTGAACAGCAGGTGGGTGGAGCTTCTGTGCTCACAGCCAGAACTGTGCACTTCTGATGTTATTTACATGCAAGTGTAGAAAAAAAAAACTCCTAAAGAAAAAAACTACTTTTAGCTGCTCCTTGATTCACAAGAGTTTGCCACAGCAGGTAGCTCTGGATGACCTTCCTGAAACAACCCCCAAGGGATTTGTCTCTCCTCCCAGGATCTTTTGCTTGTTCGGTGATTGTGTAAACTGCTACACTATGGAGCCATGTGGAGGAAAAACAAAAAAGGCTGTCTAAATTTAGAGCAGTCTGAAGCCTGAACTTTCACAGGGATTACTTGTAGATACACGGACCTGATAGTTACATTGTTTAATATGAACATCCACCACTGTAACATGAGAAAATAAAAAGCCGCTCTCCAACATGTGTTGGATCAAATTGTGTTTATTAATGTGTTGAGGAAATCCCCACAGAAACAGTTTATAGGGGAACTTACAGATTTACAATCATTCTTGACAGAAGTGCCAGCTCTAACCCCCATGGTTCAACACTGAGGACGACCAGCTAACTGCACACCCATTCCCCTCAACAGGTCTACCACCAAGTCCTTCCAGCTCGCCGACGAGCCTCTGACAGAGTACTTGCTGTGTTGGTCTTTTCAGCCTGTAAACACCCAGACAGCTGAACTATTTCTTCACGTCTGGACCGTTCACAGTTAAAGAGAGCCTTCATTTTTTTAATTATGTTTTTTGTGTTGTTTTTTTGATGCCAATCCTTCATCCCGACCAGGAAGAAAAGAAGATCACACAAAGCTGGATGCTTTCAGAGTTTCAAAATAAAAGTGCCAACCGTTGGTGAGAAGAAAAAGAAACTCGTCTGAGGCCCTCGAGGATACGCTTTCTACTTCCGTATACAGGATTTGTCATACTGCTCAAATGCATTTGGTTCAGCAGTCAAAGTACAAATAGAAATGCTAAAACTAGTTACAGAAAAAAAATAACATGTAACATCTGTTTAAAGGAATAACATGTGAAGCCTGTGAATGTATCAGGACACCTGCCTCAGTCTGAAGTGTGCGAAATGTCCAACACCTTGTATCTGATATGGAAACACTGAAGGTCATCTCAACAAAAAGAAAATCCAAATTTAATCCCAGGATTTAAACGCCAGCAACCCAAAGACAAGAATTGCATATTCTCATATATTTTCATTTAAAATTTTTTCTTCTTTTGTGCTTAACGCTCTCGCTTAGTGGTGGGAGGGGAGAAAGGTAGTGTTCACTGGAGAACCATAGCTAAGAATAATCTGTTATATTCCAATATAATAATAATATTAATAAAACAAACAGCATGATTTTCAGATGACACCAGAATGATCGAGGATGAGATTTTCTCTTTTCTTACTTTTTTTTTTTTTTAATTTTCTGTTTTTCTTTTCCATTTGCTTCGACCTGATACAGGTTAAGATGCAATTTACTGAATCTCTTGGTGGGTTTGAGGTCTCAAAAATCAGGCTAAAATGAACATCTAAGCATTGAAGGTGGGAGGGGGGCATTTCTAATCAACATAGATATATTCTACAGGGAGGAGTGGGGGTTGCACCCTTGCTCTTTCTTTGCCGTATGAAAACCATGCTTCCTCTGGAGAGTAAGGGCAGGGGAAGACCGGGGACAGGGGGCGTGCAAGACTGAGATTAGGTGGGGAGGAGGGGGCAGGCCGAGCGGGGCAGAGGCTGAGTTTGGTGGATGGAGAGAGAGGGGCTTGAAAACCAGACTGCTGATTCCACAGGAGGTGTGTAAAAGGCACGCCAGGGTTACTCCCAATCCCAGCCAGCATACACAGACGCCTTCACACCCACACACATACACACATACCCACACCCACACGCGCACACACACAAGCAGCACAGGCTAGAGCCCCAAGAGTACTGACGAGCAGGAGCAGGAGGAAGTTGTTGAAAGAAAGAGCTGGGGCAGAGGAGTTAGAGGGGCGCAGAGGGGGGCCTGGATCCGGTGCTGCCGCTGTGTCGAAACAGAAGAAAAAATAAACAACAAACAAACAAACGAAAAAAAATTTCAAAACTGCTGGAATGGATCATTTCTGGTTCTTCAGCTGGTTGGAGAGCCAGTCGAGGCCCTCGTACAAGCCGTCTCCGCTGGTGGCACAGGTGGCCTGGATGTACCAGCTGCGCTGGCGGAGGGCATGCAGGCCCAGCTTGTCTGTGATCTCTGCAGCGTTCATGGCGTTGGGGAGATCCTGGAGACAGAGGAAAAAGTGAGTTATGATGCAGTTCTGACCATTTTTAACCATCTAAACCACAAATCCCACATTTTCATCAACATCTGAACAGAAAAGCCAATTTGGAAGTGCCTTAAACCTTTTTTTTTTTAATGGCCACCAGGGGGCGACAGCTGTAGCTGGAAAAAGAGACTTCCGGTCTTAATGAAGTGTGTGGAAGAACGGTTCTGAGTAAACACTTTCCTGATGAGTTTATGGTCTTAGTCATTTGTTTCAGGTCACATTAAAGAATTTTTGTTTGATCACTGTAAGAGCCAGAAAGGAGGAATATCCAGGGTATGCTCATTGGCTAATGACTTGTAACTGACAGTGATGTTGGCCAATAACCGTTCAGTTTTACAGGTTTCACTTGTCACACAGTGGGCAGCTCTGCATGTTTGATTCTGCAGATTCTTCCTGATGCAGCCCCCAAGAGGTCCATGTCTCCTCCCAGTTTTGAGCCAGGGCGCTTTCATGTCTAAGACAAATGCATTAACCACATTTCGATCATTTGAACATACACTTTGATAGTGTACATAGGCAAAACTACCAAGTCATTGTCCACATACTTATGGAGCTAACTGCACAAAATATTAGGAATGAAAACGGTCCAGAGGACACTGTGAGCTATAAGGAAGGTTTCAAGTTCTTCAAACTGAATTTTCTGTTTCAGTGTTTTTAAATTTGTAAACGTTTATTTATATCTTAAAATACACTCCATTTCATTCCCTTGACTATTTAGTCTCATTTTAATTTTGCTTAATTTAGTCCGTATCTGACACTTTTAGGCCTCCTGTAACAGCTGTTAAATCCTGAGGTTTTTATGGAATTTGCTTTGTTTTATACCAATGTTTTCTGTTCTCTGGTCTTAGTATTAATGCACAGTATGACATTTTCTGCTGGCAGTATTTGGATGATGTCATGAAGTAGTGATTAATGACGGGAGTTGTTTTCACCCTCATAAGGGCCTGAACACTGCTTTGTTGCAATTAGTCAGTTTATTATTTATTTATTGAATTATGTTTTGTAGTAGTAATACTAATTTAATGTTTTCTATTTTTATTAAATATTTTATTTTGAATTTTATTACTTTACTATACTGAATTATTACTGTACTATTTTATATGAATACGAGTTATATTATACTGCTGTTCCATTTCTGAGGGCCTGAACATGCTCAAACCCTCATCAAACTTTGCACATTTGTCAGGAAGCAGTGAAAAGTTTTGTATTTAATGGGCCCCTTATCAATACTTTTATTGATTGCCTCAAATCCAGCACTTATATTGTGGTAAAATCCTGCACACAGACCAGAAAGTCTGCAAGAACCACCTCTCTGCAAGGTTCTGCAAGCTCCTGCTCAGAAACTCCTGCTAACAAAACACAGAAATGCTTTGAAGATGTGAAATTGATAGCATGCAGACACAGACCACTAGATAAAAAGTTTGAATCGACATCAATCGACGAAACAGTAAAGTTGATGTTAACATTAGTCCTCAGACTAACATATACTCTAACACATGACCTGTTCTAATAGGTAGATGATACAATATGCTGTTTGTTGGTTTTTCTCTGCTGTGAAATCTGATGTCTGTGGTTGGGTCTATTGATTAGCACATTTAACGTATCAGTTGACCAGTAATGAAGTGGTTTGAAGAGGTTTTGGTCGGTGGTGATTTAAAAAGAAGAAAAACATTTCCTTTTTTTCCTGACTCACTGCAGGGCTGACAACCAAATGCAATGAATGAGCAGCCTAACATTTAATAAAGCTCCTATCTAATGAATACTTTTTTCTAGTTTCTTCTCAGTACATGTGAACTAGAGGGTGATATTCAATAAAGGTATTTTGTTTTCTTGGATATAAACTTTACTCATTTATTATCTTCATCTTGCTTTTCCTGCAGCTGCAGTGAGACAACTGATTAAAGAAACTGCACCTCTGTGTAGAGGAGAATAGAGAATACATGTGCAGATGTTGATTCCTGCAGTGCAGTGCAGCTGTTCTTCAGTCTGTAAAAAAACTAAATAGCTGCTACATATGGACTGCATTAGTGTTCTTAATATTAGTTTTGTCATGTCTGTGGTCACCGTTTTGACTTATTTTTGCCAAGATTCATGAACATAAAATCCAGAGAAGCTTGCATCTTAATAGGAACTCAAACCACCAACCTTATGGTTACTACTGGGATGCACCAACTTATGGTCTTTGTCTCCCCAGTTTGCCTACCTGTTACTTGTGACCACCTTACCACAACAGGCTACAACCACCCCTTTCCCCACTGGTGTATAAATCTCACCAGTGGGAAAACATTTAAGGGAGAAATTCCCCCTCTTTTGAAATATGAATTTCTGGCTCTGAACTAGCAGAGGGTAAAGTTAATACGCTGCCACTCACAATTATTTCTACTTTAAATAAAATTATGGATTTCTCTGGGTTGAAAAATTGAAATACTTGAAATAATTTAAGGCCACAAGTCAACAAAATATAAAGACTGATGTAGTTTTCTTTTCGCCATTTGAATGTGGAAACTGTTAAAGTTTATACTTCACCCTCTTAACACCCGTTTTTTTATATTACCTTCTGTTGGGCCTTTATTTCAGAGAGGTGCTGTACAAAAACTCATCTTGATATTTGAGAGCTTTTCTGTCCAAACCAATTGACCAGAAAAAATTCTCAAGCTCATTTTTATGGCTGTAACTGCATCTGAATACTATGTAGGAAGCTGAAACGTGAACTCACCTGTTTATTTGCAAAAACGAGCAGCACGGCGTCTCTGAGTTCGTCCTCGGCGAGCATTCTGGACAGTTCCTCCCTCGCCTCGTTCACTCTCTCCCTGTCGTTGCTGTCCACCACGAAGATGAGCCCTGCATACAAAAATACAGCATAAAAAGTGATGACATGTCTTCATTTATATTCAGGTTATAAAACATGCTCTCCTGTACGAGATAAAAAGCTCAGACTTTGTTCCAATATTAATTCAGTCTGGACTGGCTCTATCTTGGCCATCTGATAATCCCCAAAACAGTCAAGTGTCAAAGGCTGTAAATTTAAAAAAAAAAAAAAAGTATATGACTAATAATTTGTGACTTGGCAGCTGCAGGTCTGCTGACTGTGAGAATTTATTAAATCCAGAAGCTGATACGCACATCAATCAATGTATTTGATAAGTTCAGTGCAGATTAATTCATGACTTAAAGCTGCCAAACCACTTTCAAGTGTCATAAATTATGTGAAAGCTGTATTTTGAGACAGCAGACAATTTAATGACCCAAAACAGTGTTAAAAAGTTGCATGTTGATGGATGAAAGAACAGCAGTGTTCTGCCTGGTGCTTTGATATTAAGACAAAAATGAAGACAAGGTCAATAAAATGGAGATGATTATGTTCCTTAAATTTCCCATGACTGAAGCACACTGCCTGAAAAACGTGCCAGCATGTTTGAGGAAATGTTTCATCATCCTTGCAGCTCATTAAATGCGCAAACAGGATGTTTTTATATCCGTGTAACAGGGGACGAAGTGATCACATGCTCAGCCCCAGTCTGTAACTGAGATGGTATTTGTTTGTAAAGCTAGACCAGCATCTGTACGCAGCACCACTGACCCGTCTGTTACATCAAAGACTCTGTGCTGGGACATGAACAGCACAAAAATTAAAGGAATTTCTTCAGGACACGGTGATGTTGTAAATTTGGTCAGTTTGCCTGTAATTTAGGATTCATGAGACCCAGCTGGTTTCAGCTGATGGGCAATGCTGGTTTATCCTGGCACAGCTGGCTTGGGGGTTTATTCTTTGTTATCTTAACTGACAGATATTTATGCATTTTAAGAGATACATCGGTCTGATATTTGGATCAGATATTTGGATCAGATATTGGTTTAATCCCATCTACAAAAGCTGGATCAGCTTTTGGATCAGACAACAACCTGACTTGTTCTACGTTATACACAGCATGGAAATAGCTAATGGCAAAGTGGTAGCTTAGAGATATTTCACGCTGCTACACGAACCACTTTCTGCGTAAGTTTGTAAAAGCTTTATACTGAACTACAAACTGTGGTCAAAGTGAGTCGACAGGATTGAAAAGCTCAGACAAGACGATGCTTTGGCTTCTCCCTCAATTATTTTCACTCTTTATGTTCAGGTAGAGAGACCTCGTATAAATGTGGAAGCTTGATGGATGTTGGTTCAGTGCAACATTTGTTAAGACACCTTTATTGGACTTAAGGGAATGCAACTTATTGTCAACCCGATTAATATTATCGTTTTAACAACTCTCATAAGTCACGTATAAACTCAGTTAAGTTTTGAGTTGCAGTCATTTCAGTAAGTGTTGCTCAACATTTTTTAGCTCTGCCAGAACTTTTAATATAACAGATTAATCACTAGCCTTCCTCTTTCATGGGTAAGCTCAAGATGATGTCTGGAATGAATAGGAGCCAAAAATGTAAATTTTGTGGGGTAAACATTTTTCTTCTGACCATTTTCATCATGTTTTTGACACAAACAGTAGAGACATACTTTCTACTTTTAGTTTTTCTATGGGTTTCAGTTGTAGTACAATAGCTTTGTATGAGCATTAGGGGTGTCACAGCACCACGAGACATTTGAAAGAGAGAAAATTGTACAACTGAAACAGTGGTGGGCAGCTATTTTTCCTCTGAGGACCATACTGACTTAGATAACATAAGCACAAGGCCACTCTTTAAACATTTGATGCACATAGTGCTGAACTAGACATAACACATAAGAATGGGTTCTTGTTTCAAAAACCAAGAACTTTCTGTTAGATTATAAAACAATGCACTTACGTGCTAACAACTTATCTTTTTTTTATACATTTACCATTTGAGTGAAGGTGTTGTAGTTCATCACAAAAATGCATATAAATGGAGTGCCGTCTCTTAAACTTGAGTGAAACAGCAGTAACGACACATTATAGCCATTTACCTCAAGATCTCTTAACACAAAGCTTCCTTCTTTTACTTTTTTTTTTGGCGAGAGGCTCAGGCTTTAAGGACATCGGGGGCCAGACTGAGATGCTCCGCAGGCCTTATTTTGTCTAGAATCTTCATCTTTTTTGCTTTGAAAAATGACTGAAAGAGGAAGATTGTCTGTTACCTGAATTATGAAATCATTAACTAATACTCGGCACTCTAGCCCAAACATAATTTTCCTGTATGCTGTAGAAGCTAAACCGAAGAATTCTGTAGTCAGACGTGCCGTTTGTGGCATCTTAGATCATCACTGAAATGATTCACACATTCAATTTCACACTTGGGTGCTCAGTATGTGGAAGGTGGCATTCATCTGATGCACACAGGGAAACCACAGGAGCACTAGTGGCAGTACAGCTACTAAGTTGGCTTCAATCACAATTAATTTCTGCAGATTTAAACTACCACAAAATGTTCAACTGTTAGTTTGACTACAGCCTGGATCATTAGTTGCAAACACGAGACAGCGTCGGCCTATACATTCTGATGAGTTACACATCAGGAAACAGGAGAGGAGTCACACAATACACCCTCTGAGAGTGGAACAATGGTGTGTAAGTCACTGGTCGCTTTAATATCATCTCTTATGCACCAACGAGGCCACCTACGGGCAGTAACACTCACTGACCCAACTGCCAGCTAAGATATTGCCACTGCCCCCCCCTCCTCACCTTGAGTGTTCTGGAAGTAGTGGCGCCACAGCGGCCTGATTTTGTCCTGACCGCCCACATCCCAAACTGTGAAGCTGATGTTCTTGTATTCTACAGTTTCAACATTAAAACCTGGGCAAAAGAAGAGAAACACAGATGAGTCACTCACCGACAAAAAAAGGCTTTGGCCAGCTCAATATCAAACACTACATGCAGGTAAAGATTTCTTTTTTTCACGAAGTGGTACAAAAAAAGGCTTCAAATGTCTTGTTCCTAATCTCATATGCTTATTCTCAAGTCAACACTTCCTGACACTGTATTTTAATTATGAAAATGTCTTCAGTCATTTTCATTTTATTGCGTATTTTTTGTTAAATCGTTGTTAAAAGGAAATGGTTTCCAGAAAGTCAGAAGTCTGAAAAAAGGAAACATCTGGTTGCTGTAGATTAAAGCACATGTAAACACATTAAAAACTGACCCATAATGCCGCTGAAAGCTACAAATTTATTGCTCTATACTGGCACTGTGGCATTCACTGGTGTTGGTGGCTAATATTTTCTGGGTGTCTTACATCACTTCTGGTTAAAAGTTTTTAAAAAAATAGAAGACTTTAAAATATATCAATTATTTTTAATTAAGATTTAATTACTTCCCCTGGGACAAAATGGGAGTAAATAACAAAAAGAAAGCAAAGACACAAAGTAAATATTAGTCTCTGCCCTTCATTTCATAAGTGGTGCATCCCTACTGTTCAAGAAAAAATATTAACAGTCAGATATTTGAAAAGCAGTACATCAAACTATTTCTAACAGAAACCCAAACCTGCCCTCAAGAGTTAACATAATCACTAAAAACTACATATGTATGAGGAGTTACTGACCCTGTTGACTGGTACAGAAAAAAGTGGAGGACAAAAAGCTGAGAACTCTTAAAAACAGGTCAGTTATTGTTTTATGAACAGGATTTTGTTTGTCCCCTCTAATTACAGTGGGAAACAACAAAAACCAACAATACAGCTTCTTTAGAATAACTACAGTAGACTGATAGAGGTATATGTGCATACCAATGGTGGGAATGGTGGTGACTATCTCTCCGAGCTTGAGTTTATATAGGATAGTTGTTTTTCCAGCCGCATCGAGCCCCACCATTAGAATCCTCATCTCTTTTTTGCCAAACAGGCCTTTGAATAAGCTCGCAAATACATTCCCCATGGTGACGAAGCTGTCAAAGCAGAGAGGGAGACAGGGTTAAGACTGTGTGAGGGCTTTTGTTGCTCAGTTTCAGTGCAGTATGGTGAGAGGAAGTGGACACAAGAAAAATGTATCATGGAGAAGACAGCCGACATCTCGACAAGTTTATTATCGTCTTATTGTTAGTCAGTTCGTAACAGCACAACCACATTACAACAGGCCGGTGACAGCTGTATATTTGGTCGAATAAACGAGGCACATTGTATGAAACATGAAGGAGCACAGGTTTAATGTTTGCACAAGCTAATGACTGAGGCTTTCTTTTATGCCTGAGTTACCAGCCAACTCAAACTGTCCACATCAGCCATTAACGTCGACGCTACAGAGCTGTTACAACTTCGTACGTGTCACTTATTTAGCAACAGGAAAATCAAATATCCTAAAGCTACGCTGTACAGGATCCACCGAATGGCTAACTGATGTAAAGATAAGAGAGGCCTGTCCCAGCTAGAAAAGTCTGCATTAGCGACTGGGGTTCTGTTTCTGTACGAGGCGTCACAAGACGTTAGCTCGACTTTATAGCTGAAAGCTAAGCTACCGTTAAAGCTCATATTACTGTGGGGTGAATGCTGAACCCTCCTGGCATGTGAACGCGCGGCTACTTTGTGAAAAGTCGAGGTTTCTGATGTCTTTAGCTGGTTACCAGCACTCGAAACAGGATACTGTTAGCCTCACTAAGGGCGGATGCTTCAGCTAGACAGCTAGTTTTGCTAACATATGCTAGCTAGCGACTAGCAGGCGACACAGTTCGTCAGCGGTCTAAAGATCACCGCCGGTTATAACACACATTATTAACACATCTAACGAGGACCTGCTGTGAAAACCGCCGGGGAACCTGAAGCCCGGGTTACTCGGTGTGACCGTTAAAGGAGCTGATACACGGGAGCTCGCTAAGCTAGCAGCCGTTAGCTAAATGCCGCGTCACAGTTAAGAAAGAACCCCGTGACGTCATGTTCAACGGAAACGAAATCGAAGCGCTCGCACCGCGAGACAACCGCCGCACAATAACTTGCATTACGGGAGAAAAAGAAGCCGGTTTGTGTGGATTATTACCTTTAAAACAACAGCTTCTCGATCTTTCCGTTATCTTTCACTGTCACTCCAAAATGGCGTCTTGCGCAACCAGGGAGACACCGGCGTACGGGCACTTCCCACTATCACGCCGCGTCCAATCACAGCACGTATGGTGTAACGGATAACCCGCCCAAGTAACCGCGCGGTCCAATCAGTGCGTCGGCAGAGCCCTGTGCGCACAGGGCACAAAATGTCGAGGAAGTGAACCATACACAAGTTTATTCAAGTTTCAGACACTGTGAAGCGGGGCCTCAGAGTTTTTTCTACTGATGAAAAATGACTACAGGGAAACACAAAACGGCCACAAAATAGACAAATAATGATAATAACGATGGAAAAAAGCATACAGAACAAACAAAAAACGACCCCAAAGATCCTAAATGAGTACATGGGGCCATCAAGGAACAAAAATAACACTATCAGGACACAAAATGACAAAAAATAATACACAGAAATGTGAAATTTGAAAAATCCTTGTCTGGTAGTTTGTTTTCCTGTGCTTTCTGTGTGTTTATGGTCATTTTGATTTAATTTGTAATAGTTTTTTTTCTCTTTATGGCTGTTCATTTTTTATTGTTTTTCTGGAGTCTCTCCAATAAGGCTTCCTGATCACTAGCCCGTTTTCCCATGCCTGTCTGGGACCCAAGATCCTGGCTGATCCCAACTTTTTGGATTTACTTTCCATCTAGTTCCACATAATCTGATTAATTGCAGATTGTTGGAGATTTGTACCAGTAAAATCCTCTCCGTGGCCCTATTTGAAGAGGCATCCGACATGAAATTGTATTTTTTAAAATCCTCAGTTGTTTTAATTGTGTTTAATCAAACCGCTGGCACAAAAACTGAAGTATCATTCTATCATAAGATTAGTGCAAGGCTGCAGGTATTCATTTCTAAATTCTAAATTGTCTGTAGGTGTGAAAACTACTGTCTTTAATAATTTACTGTTCATGACTTTCAGAATGGTAAAAAAATGTTTATCATCACTTTTTTTGGTTCAAGTTAAGTACTCTACCATCTTTAGCAGTCAAACATACAAAAATATTTAGTTTACTGTCATAAAAATAAGGGAAAATGTCAATTTGTTTGGATTTTTCTTTTAAAAACCCTAAAATGATTAATTACACTTGTTGGCAGTTAACAGCACCTAATGTTTGTAATTAAGATTGCTATGTTTGCTATTGGAGGAAGAACATCTGGAAGATTCACGTTCCTCAAGCACCAAGCTTATCTGAACTATGGGGCCTTACTATAGACTGTATATGAAAGATGGTCCATAGCCACTGTGACATCACCCATTGGGTAATGAAGTGCTGTAGGCTCAATAAGAGCATTTTTGCTGTTGTCAACTTATGATTAACAAGTCATTAGCCAAAGAGGCAACTTCCTGTTGTTATCAATATAACTTAAAATTAGCTGATTGTCCTTGTAAACTTATCAGCAAAGTGTTTACTGACAAGGAATCACAGATAAAGGAAGGAGAAACTTTGATACAACTGGAATGCGTTTGCGTTCAGAGGAGCCGCCCCCTGCTGGTTGTTCGAAAGAATGCAGTTTTAAGGTGGTTGTACACCAGCTTTGCTTTCCAAACCTGAAAGGTACATATATCTTTTTACACTCTGTGGGCCTTACAAATAATAATAATAATAAATTATTGAGCTTCTTTTATTTGAAGTTTTAAACCCCTTATTAATATTACAACAGCATATTTAATCAGTTTTGTTTAAACATGCTCTATGCAATGTTTTTCATGTATTACATGCTTTTTATTGCCGTTATCTGAAGAAGTTGAGGCGACTGTTGTTGTGATTTGGTGCTATATAAATCAAATTGAATTGAATTGAATTGAATTATTTTGAATGTGCCCCAGTTTCCTGAAACCCCCCTTACATGAATCTTTCTTCAGTGGCAGCCTTAGTCCAGCTGAACCATTTCAAATACAAATTGTAATGCTGATTCATAATATTTCATGGTCACATGTAAAATACAGTTTCATGTGTTTAACATGATCAGTCTTTATAGGGCTGGGCCTCTTTATCAGTGCTGTAAATGTTTGCAACGTGTAATAAGTCTAGTTCTGGTGTTTCTCAAATGATACTCCTGCTACATGTAAAACTAACATGAGGCAGAAAAAGAATGGGAAAGAAAAAAGCTTCTTTGCCTTGGAGTCATTTTTTATTAGGGTATAAAATGTCAGTTACATTCAAGTAAAAAGATCCTCAGGTCAAAACGTACATTATTTTAAGCAGCTTCTTGCCATTTAAACTCCAAAATAAAACGGATAACATGACAAACTCTTTCTTCCACATCAGAAAATAACCAGAAATACTGAGAACTGATTTTTTTGTCCCTAATGGTGCATAAAAGGAAAAAAAAAAAGCAAAAAGCTGGAGCATGGATGCAGGGAAATGATCTTAACAGACAAAGTGCTGTATACAGGTGTCATCACCTCTTACAGCACTACACATAAATTTTTTATTCAAGCACGCCTACAACCTTCTACGTACACTATTTGCATACTTGCCTAAAATATACAGAAACAGTTTAACCTGAATATAGATATTTTAAGATTTTTTTTATATATTCAAGGAGCACTTTATTAGGAACACCTGGATACCTGCTTATTCCTGCAGTTATTCAATCAGCCAATCATGCAGCACCAGTCCAGCAGAAACTCCATCTCAAGCTTAATTTACAGTACCGTGTTGAATGCCCACCATTGTGGGTGATGGGCTTGTTTGCATTTATTCTCATGCCTCCGCATTGCTCTGCCATCAGAAGTGAAACAGAGCTGATCCTGTCGGAGCTGGACTTATACATTTTACTTTTTTTATACAACACTTACTTTTGCTGAAATGGGGAAAAGATGTAAGAGTTCACAACTGACAGAGTTATGAAAACGAGTTTAATGGCGTATGTCCACACAGTAGCTATTGCATTAGCATAATGAGCAAGCTAGATACAATAAAGCCCTATTACATTTTATTTCACAGCTGTGTTGCTCCTGTGCTCATCAATATGTTGTGTTTACACTGCAGAGCTATCACAGTGGTTGAGGTCTACATTTCTACGACGTGTAGTTGCATTTCTGAAAAGGAGCACTTCAGGCTGCAACGTAGGTTATGGCATTGATTTAACACAGCACTATAAATCAAGCATCAGGGTTTGGTCAGATAACTTTGACATGAAGTCAGTTACTAAATACAAATTACAGGTTAGTTTTTGTAATTGATTCAGTTAGTTTGTCTGTTTTTACCAGTTGTGGGACTTTGCACAACTTCGAAGTGGCTAATCCGTATCTGGATCCAGGAAATTCTGGAAGGATTCTTTACCATTGTGAGATTGGATATTTTGTGTTACATCTACACAAATAAATATCAAAGTGAAAGAAGAAAAAACTGGGAGAAATCGTCTTGAAAGTTTTCAAGAAAAAAAAAAAAAAATCACACACTGATCCCGTTCAAGAGACTCAGTTCATGTGTGGCATGGAGGGAAGTTTCAGCCTTGGTGGAGCTGCAGGGGTTTGCAGTCTCAGACTGCTCCTGTTAATAATGTAATCCACTGGATTAAAAAACATGTAATCTAATCTAAACACAGAGTGGTGAGATCCACAAATATAGCCCAGGTAGCAGAAACATAGCAAGGACTGATCTATCTCCATGTAAATGATAAGTCAGAATCAGCAGCATGAAGCCAACATGCCCAGGAAGCTGCTGCTGGCAGTGTGATAGTACGAGGAATGTTTTCTTGGTCTCTTTCTGCTGCCATATTACCAACAATCAACAGTCATACTGGAAGGAGTCATCTTCTAATGGCTCCTTCATCTTAAAGGTAGTTATATAAACATGAGAGTGAGTTCAGTGGACCTAAGTGGTCACCCTAGCCAGCAGGTCTGAATCCAGAAGATTTCCTGGCAACACAGCAGGTAAACTGAGGCTGTCTGAAAGCAAAGGAAGGCACTACCTGAAGTCAGTATGGTGTTCCTAATAAAGTGCTTGATGAGTCTTTCTCTACCTGTGTTTAAGCATTTTTGCCCACTTCTTCTGTCAAAATGGATGTTCCTTTACATTAGTCGTGTTGAACTATGTGTAAATGCACTGAGAAACTGCTTTAAACTGAAATCATTTCTCCAAAAAGCAATGGTTTTTCTTTTCCCAGCTTTCCTCAATGGACAAACAGATCAAAATTAGTGCAAACAACCAAAACAGAAACAGAGAACAGTAACAGAAAATGTCTGTCTCATTCTCGAAGTTCAAGCTTGCCGTCTCTGACCCTCCACCTCCAGCGCTGGCATCTGTCAGGAGCAGGAACACAGCGGAGCCACAGACCAGACTCTCTGATCTCTCGTTCAAAAGACACTGTCTTCCTGTCCAGAGTCTCCAAAGTGAAGGCTTTCCCTGAGATCTGAGTGACAGATGAAATTATTGATATGGATTCTGGCTGAAATGCATCTGCAGCAAAATGTTTCAAAAGGTTGTTCCTGAAGTGGTAATTTAGTTTACTTATTCTTTGATTAGGTAGTTACAGATTTAATCTAAAGTTCCCCAATTTAGTTCTTTAAGTATACTTCAGGATGTTTCACTTTCTGTTCCGGAAATAAGAAAAAAAAAAAGCAAACAAAAATACACTTTGAGGAAACAAAACAGAAACCTCAGTCTGATGCAGCACCACAGCTAAACAGTTTCTGGACATCTTAAAATCCTCTCATACCTGATCACTAATTCCTATGGCAACATGGCCCACTTTGATCCGCCTACGTTCACGTATCCTCAAGCACTTGCCCTGGATGTCCTCTATCCAGATATCAATACCTGCAAATGTCAGAGCATTAGAAAAATTCTGCCAGCCGCAATCAATCAGCACAGTGACACATTCCTGCCATCTTACCCTCAAAGCACTGTGAGGACAGCTGATTGGCTGAAGCTAACCACTCCAAGTGTGCATCTGTTTGACTGTTGCAGGAGGAAAAAACACCGGAGCTGAGGTCATCAGACGAGTGATCAGAGTCCTAAAAAATGGAAAGGAAAAAGTCTGATTTTGTTTTTTGGAGGTTTTTGTATGTAAAGTTATATGTGGAGCACACGTGCACGTTTTTGTCATCATTGGACATCATACACACAACGTTTACTGTATGTAAAAGATGGACGTAGCTTCCCAGTCCCTTAAGTGCCTTAAGCAAAGCAGGCTGCACTTTAGCCCGGGTCTAGCTTGTGATTGAAAGTTGCTGTCGTATGAGCTTGTTTCTCAGTTTGACAGTCAGACTCATGATGTCTGGTTTCTAAAACCTAACCTTAAGATGGAGATGGCGAAAGCACTCAGTTCAAAGTTTCAAAAGCAGGACTTTACAAACCAGTAAGTGACATCACAGTGGCTACATCCATCTTTCATACACAGTGTATGGATACACACCCTCTCTGAAGCATCTATCTGCGATGTGTCTGAGCAGCTGAAACAGGATGGTGGGTCATCTCGAGGTTCAGGGGATGGAGTCCTGATTGTGGCACCTTTAGCTACATCTAGTAAGGAACAACATGGTGACAGTTTCTGTTATTAGCAAACTATGGGGGCCAAGTTTTGAAAACCAGCAAGCAGTCAATGAGTCTAGATGGCTTTGTAAGGAAACAAGCCATGTTGGCTCCACTCCCTTTAGCCCAAGTTTGTTAACTAGCTAAACAAAAGATTTGAAGAGCATGATGGTGGGGCTCATACTCAGAGCTGTTAGGAATGTTCTGACTCTGTGATATCATGCAGAGCCGAGAGTTAAAAAAAAATGGCCTGAAACTGAGTGTTTAGAGCAGTCTGAAGCCTGAGCTATTAGCTCCCTGGGACATAAACTGACCTCATTATTACCTCCGCCAAAGGAGGTTATGTTTTTGGTAGCGTTTGTGTGCCTGCGTGTCATTATTCTGTCTGTAAACACAATAGCTGGAAAAGTTTAGAATGAATTCTGATAAAACTTTGCAGGGGTGTAGAGTGGGGTCATGTTAACAATCCATTAAAATTTGGCTTACATCCACCAAGGTCTTCAAGGTCAACTTCATGATTTATTGGTAGAAAACTGACAAAAAGCCTTAT